>JAASAO010000216.1:0-80224 GCA_017311375.1 Mytilus coruscus | reverse complement strand
GCACAAGCGTATCACTGTTACCTGTCTTCCGATTGTCCTTTTTGTTCTTGTGCACAGCCGTATAGACAGGTTCCTTAGCAGGTTCCCTCTCAAGATCAATAACATCGCCTCCAAAAGCAACAATTTACGTCTGCAAATACGTTCCTTTAGTATTTTAGATACCTACAACATATACTTACTCTTCCGGAGATCCTTTCACCCCTCTCGTGAGATTCGTGTTGCTTAATTCTCAGTTTTTCTGTGAAGTGTTTTGTAGGCTGCTGCTTGTCTCTTCGTCGTTTTTGTTTTTGGTGTCATGGTATTGTCTGGATTTCTTCGACTTATAATTTTAATTGTCCCTTGTATAATCTACTTCTTTTTCTTTAACAACATGACCTTTAAAATGATTTCCTAAATTATTATGCCATCGTCCTTTTGAAAATTTGTTGATGGCGATAAAAAGATCCAGAACATTTTGAGACAACTGGCATAAAGTCCGGTTCATTTCAGATTTGTTTGTCTTAGCTTAATCTGAATTATTGGAAAGTCGCAATTTAATTAATATCAATATACCAAGTACAAAAAGATGTCGTAACATTCACGCATTGCTACGTGTATTATTATTTCAAATACGGTTTACCCAAAAAATAGATATTGTCTATTTATTTGAGACTGTGACGTTATTTAGTCATATAAAAATAAGAAGATGTGGTTTAATTGCCATTGAGACAATTCTCTACCAGAGACCAAATGGCATAGAAGTTAACAACTATAGGTCACCGTACGGCCTTTAACAATGAACAGATCCCATATCGCATAATCAGCTATAAAAGGCCCCAAAATGACAAATGTAAAACAAAATAACGGTCACGCTTCATAGTAATGCAGAAGAAATGACATCTCTTTAATATCTGTCTGTAAAACATTGGAGAGTCGAAACACCACATACTATAGAAACAACACTCAGTAAAACCAAGTGTTCTGGATGTTAAAGGTCTCATTAAAAGAAGGGTGATGACTGTAACCTTTACCCTACAAGCTGACAGACACAGATTTAGCTGATATGAAATAAAGCTAATCTGTCCGCTGTGTAACTATGAGCTAGAAACCCCCCCATTACTGTACGGTATTGTTTCCTCTAAACTTATTGCTGGCTTCTCTGTACTGTATAAAGAGGAAACAATACTGTACAGTTAGTTGAGTTATTGCAGGGTTCTCTGTACTGTATCAAGAGGAAACAATACCATACAGTTAGTTGAGTAATTTCAGGCTTCTCTGTACAGTATAAAGAGGAAACAATACTGTGATATTAACATATTAATTAAGTATCTTCCTAGCATGCATGTCAGTACTTACCATGGCATTTCAAAATAGACAATCTGCTTGTCTCTTCGTCGTTTTTGTTTTTGGGGTCATGGTATTGTTTGGATTTCTTCGACTTATAATTTTAATTGTCCCTTGTGTAATCTACTTCTTTTTCTTTAACAACATGACCTTTAAAATGATTTCCTAAATTATTATGCCATCGTCCTTTTGAAAATTTGTTAATGGCGATAAAAAGATCCAGAACATTTTGAGACAACTAGCATAAAGTCCGGTTCATTTCAGATTTGTTTGTTTTTGCTTAATCTGAATTATTGGAAAGTCGCAATTTAATTAATATCAATATACCAAGTACAAAAAGATGTCGTAACATTCACGCATTGCTACGTGTATTATTATTTCAAATACGTTTTCCCCAAAAAATAGATATTGTCTATTTATTTGAGACTGTGACGTTATTTAGTCATATAAAAATAAGAAGATGTGGTTTAATTGCCATTGAGACAATTCTCCACCAGAGACCAAATGGCATAGAAGTTAACAACTATAGATCACCGTACGGCCTTTAATAATGAACAGATCCCATATCGCATAATCAGCTATAAAAGGCTCCAAAATGACAAATGTAAAACAATTTAAACTTGAAAACTAACAGCCTGATTTATGTACAAAACAATGGACGAAAAGTACTTGTTTACATAATACTTAAGAAGATGTTACATGTAAAGATTAGTAAAGAGATCCGTCTTGCTAATCCAACGATTATCGTAATCCGCGATTTTACCTAGCATCCGTGTGGTATATGGTCTCGAACAAAATATCAACATAACAAGGATCTTATGGATAGCTTTACAAATGTATTTGTAATTTTTTTTATTTAATTCTAACTTCGGGTGAGTATTTCTGTATTTTTTTAAAAGTTTTTTTACGATTTGTTTAATGAATTACGGTTACCTATAGTTGTTAACTTTTTATGTCATTTGGTCTCTATGGAGAGTTGTCTCATTGGCAATTATGCCACATCTTCTTATTTTTATAGAGAATCATCATTTTGACACTATTTGGATATCTGTTCCGTCTATTCTAACAGTTTTTTGGAATCAAACATCATTCTTTGTACATGTCGACAGATTGCGTGCATTGAGAAGTTTTTGGGAACATACTGTAGTAACATCGTTCCTTGTACATGGCGACAGATCGCGTGCATTGAGAAGTTTTCGGGAACATACTGTAGTAACATCGTTCCTTGTACATGGCGACAAATCGCGTGCATTGAGAAGTTTTTGGGAACATACTGTAGTAACTTTCAATACGGAAACTTTCATAGAAAACCACAAATTCATATTTTAAACAAAAATTGAAGAGAACCTGGTGTACAGTTGCATGCCTCGCACTGATGGAAATGAAAAGAAATGCATTTGTAGTCATGAATTTATTTATGAACATATCTTATACAAATATATAATTGCAGTGTAGTCTTGATTTATAACGCGTAGTTGGTAAAACTTGTTTTTTTTTTTTTAAATAAACTGCTGTAAACTCTATTTGTAAATTACTTTTTATCAAATTAACAAACTTTACGTTAAGAAATTTGTTTCAGTTGATTATAATAGAACATGTGCATTATTATTTTAATAAGTAACTCAACTAAATGAAATAGTATTTTTGAAAACTAGGAAATTTATTGGTCGGAAAATCGAAGCTACTCATTATCATTCTTTTTTCTTTTTAATAATAAATACTAATTAAAGAGAGATATGCATGGTCGATATTTAATAAATACTAATTAAAGAGATATGTATGGTCGATATTTAATAATAAATACTAATTAAAGAGATATGCATGGTCGATATTTAATAATAAATACTAATTAAGAGAGATATGCATGGTCGATATTTAATAATAAATACTAATTAAAAGAGATATGCATGGTCGATATTTACATGAACAGGACATATATCAAAATGTTTAGCGCACATTTTTCAAAATCCGCCTCTATTTATAAAAATTACTAAAATTAATTTATTTTAATTTACCAGTATGTACTGGGACATTATACTTCATACCTGACAGTAGAAACTGGAACGACGCTTCTGATTATTGTACAAACGTTCTCACCGGTACTTTACTGCCTTATGGATCAGAATTCCTGGACTTCACAACATCATGTAGTATACAAAATACTAGAATATGGCTGGGCAAACCGTGGCCAGAATATTTAGGTATGGTTAATGTTTTCAACTTTTTTATAACTTTTATCTTAAACAATTTATATATTATGCACATTATTATATATTAAATGTTGTTAGATTAAATTAGGCCGTTAGTTTTCTCATTTTGCTATCCCGTGTCTGTTTACAGCTTACAATATAGTATTGATTTGTTTTTTGTTTTTTTTTGAAGACCGAACATTGTTTGTAGTTCACATCATTGCTGTTTGGTACGGGTTGAAAAGTTGCCTCATTTGGCAATCAATCCCCATCTTACTATATTTATATAGACCAAAAACACACTTACACACACAAAAAGGTAAAAGAAAATAAGATGCCAAACGTGTTCATCAAGGTTTTATATTACAAAATGTATAATCTATCAATCATGGTACCTACAAGTACAAAATAACTTGCAGCATGTGTGTTAACTCCACTGACTGTTTTTTAATGATACCTACAGGTTCAAAATAACCTGCAGCATGTGTTTTAACTCTACTCACCGTTGTTTAATGATACCTACAGGTAAAAAATAACCTGCAGCATGTGTGTTAACTCTACTGACTGTTGTTTAATGATACCTACAGGTACAAAATAACCTGTGGTATGTGTGTTAACTCTACTGACTGTTGTTTAATGATACCTACAGGTACGAAATAACCTGCAGCATGTGTCTTAACTCTACTGACTGTTGTTTATTGATACCTACAGGTACAAAATAACCTACAGCATCTGTTGTTTAATAATACCTTCGGTGCGAAATAACTTGCGGCATGTGTGTTAACTCTACTGACTGTTGTTTAATGATACCTACAGGTACGAAATAACCTGCGACATGTGTGTTAACTCTACTGAC
Organism: Mytilus coruscus; assembly: GCA_017311375.1. Classification (NCBI taxonomy): domain Eukaryota; kingdom Metazoa; phylum Mollusca; class Bivalvia; order Mytilida; family Mytilidae; genus Mytilus; species Mytilus coruscus. Next base: position 75,856 of record JAASAO010000216.1, on the reverse strand, counting down.
TGTTGTTTAATGCTACCTGCAGGTACGGAATAACCTGCGGCATGTGTGTTAACTCTATTGACTGTTGTTTAATGATACCTACAGGTACAAAATAACATGCAGCATGTGTGTAAACTCTACTGACTGTTGTTTAATGATACCTTCGGTGCGAAAAAACTTGCGGCATGTGTGTTAACTCTACTGACTGTTGTTTAATGATACCTACAGGTACAAAATAACCTGCAGCATGTGTGTTAACTATATTGACTGTTGTTTAATGATACCTACAGGTACGAAATAACCTGCAGCATGTGTGTTACTTGTAACTCAATAAAAGTAATATCATAATAATAGCATAGACCAATATATCGTGTATAAAGATAGATTTCCGTGGAAATCTCGCACTAACTTCGGATCGGACAAAAACAGCCGGGAACAAAATTACTATTACAAGTAAATTTCCTGGTTTCTCTGAATAAAATTTTACAATGAAAGATTGGATGTGCATACCAAAGATTTTTAAATGTGACCGAAAAGTCAAATTTGTTTTGAGTGAATAAAATATATTAACAACTGTTTATCTGCCAACAGCAGTCGAAATTCGATCAAAGTTGGGGTCTTTTTGATTCAAAGTAGTGTTTCTGTGTCTTAAGCATTCGCTATTAAAATGTAAATAGAGATCACAAAAAAGGATTATCAAATATAATTATGCAATCTCCCATTTCTATATTTGTCTAACAACGACGCAAGATTTGGGTTAACTGATATTTGTAACATCGCACAAAGCATTGACAACCCCACAATATCAAAGGCAAATATTTGTTCAAATTTGAAGCACTTAATATCTGAAGAAATATGAATAAGATGCTCATGGAAATATCTGCACTTATAAGCCTCTCCAGGGTCGCCGACTACAAATTTGTTTATGTAATACTTGTTTTTTACTTTGTCATACATAGGTTGTAAAGAAGACAAGTTAGCATTGTCCATCAAATCAAAGATAGATAATAATCAGATTGTTGAATGCCTCGATTTCTGTCGTATACTCCTTATTCGGAGTACAGGTATACTTGATTATTTAGTGTAACGAATCTAAAAAAATTACTACAATTTTCCGATGGCATTGGATTTTCTTCTTCGACTTCATTACTGTGGCGTAGCACTAGTGTAGCATTGTAAGCATGTGCTTACAAATAATTTATAAAACATTTTTTATTAAGGAGATGTGGTACGATTGTCAATGAGACAACTATCCACCAGAGACCAAATGACTTTGAGTTTAGATTACTCCATTTGTGTGACATTTACACATAAGAATATGTGGTATGATTGTCAAGGAGACAACTATCACCACAAACCAACGATGTAAACAACAACACGGTCTTCAACAATGACCATATACGTATAACTATTTTTAAACAGTGATGGAGGAAAATTCAAAAAGGAAAGTCCCTAATCAAATGGCAAAATCAAAAGCTCAAACACATCAAACGAATGGATAACAACTGTCATATTCCTGACATGGTACAGGCATTTTTTTATGTAGAAAATGTTGGATTGAACCTGGTTTTATAGCTAGCTAAACCTCACACTTGTATGACAGTCGCATCAAATTTCATTATATTGAAAGAACCTTCCTTTTAATTTATGGGTACTTTTATTCCATAGATCTGTTTGAGAACATACACTCTAAGTCTCCTTCTTCGTGCGATAATACAAAATATTTTTAACACGGTGACCCTAGTAACATTTACACTAGTATTTCTTTTTAATCAAAGACAGATTGAAAAAAACCAGTTCAACTTTGCTAATAAAAAAAATAAATCAAACATTGTAAAAAAATTGATTTTATGTTCTCTGAATATAAAATCACCAAGTTTTGTTTTATTGGTAGTATATAAATATATATCTCGTCTCAAATTTGGCCCTACAATATTATATCTGCAAATTTGCGTTAGCAAATTTTTGTTCTTCTCTCAGCGATATTCGAACCCTTGGTACTGCACATGTGATATCGTGGCAGGCAACACCGCCTGCAGTGAGTCCAGTGCCGTAGACCATTCGACCAACTGGGAAATATAAATATAGCTTTCGTTAGTCGATTCTATCCTTTCCTCGTCGGGTTTATCTAGGACATTATAGATCAAATTTATTTGTTCAGTGTATGTTCACTGGTGTAAATATGTCTTCTGATTGAATTAAGCCTTTTCAATTGATATTTTATAGTGTGTCTTTCTATGTTGTGATGTTACTCGTAATCCGCGATTTTACCTAGCATCCGTGTGGTATATGGTCTCGAACAAAATATCAACATAACATGGATCTTATGGATAGCTTTACAAATGTATTTGTAATTTTTTATTTAATTCTAACTTCGGGTGAGTATTTCTGTATTTTTTTTAAAAGTTTTTTTTACGATTTGATTAATGAATTACGGTTACCTATAGTTGTTAACTTTTTATGTCATTTGGTCTCTATGGAGAGTTGTCTCATTGGCAATTATGCCACATCTTCTTATTTTTATAGAGAATCATCATTTTGACACTATCTGGATATCTGTTCCGTCTATTCTAACAGTTTTTTGGAATCAAACATCATTCTTTGTACATGTCGACAGATCGCGTGCATTGAGAAGTTTTTGGGAACATACTGTAGTAACATCGTTCCTTGTACATGGCGACAGATCGCGTGCATTGAGAAGTTTTCGGGAACATACTGTAGTAACATCGTTCCTTGTACATGGCGACAAATCGCGTGCATTGAGAAGTTTTTGGGAACATACTGTAGTAACTTTCAATACGGAAACTTTCATAGAAAACCACAAATTCATATTTTAAACAAAAATTGAAGAGAACCTGGTGTACAGTTGCATGCCTCGCACTGATGGAAATGAAAAGAAATGCATTTGTAGTCATGAATTTATTTATGAACATATCTTATACAAATATATAATTGCAGTGTAGTCTTGATTTATAACGCGTAGTTGGTAAAACTTGTTTTTTTTTTTTAAATAAACTGCTGTAAACTCTATTTGTAAATTACTTTTTATCAAATTAACAAACTTTACGTTAAGAAATTTGTTTCAGTTGATTATAATAGAACATGTGCATTATTATTTTAATAAGTAACTCAACTAAATGAAATAGTATTTTTGAAAACTAGGAAATTTATTGGTCGGAAAATCGAAGCTACTCATTATCATTTTTTTTTTCTTTTTTAATAATAAATACTAATTAAAGAGAGATATGCATGGTCGATATTTAATAATAAATACTAATTAAAGAGAGATATGTATGGTCGATATTTAATAATAAATACTAATTAAAGAGATATGCATGGTCGATATTTAATAATAAATACTAATTAAGAGAGATATGCATGGTCGATATTTAATAATAAATACTAATTAAAGAGAGATATGCATGGTCGATATTTACATGAACAGGACATATATCAAAATGTTTAGCGCACATTTTTTCAAAATCCGCCTCTATTTATAAAAAAATTACTAAAATTAATTTATTTTAATTTACCAGTATGTACTGGGACATTATACTTCATACCTGACAGTAGAAACTGGAACGACGCTTCTGATTATTGTACAAACGTTCTCACCGGTACTTTACTGCCTTATGGATCAGAATTCCTGGACTTCACAACATCATGTAGTATACAAAATACCAGAATATGGCTGGGCAAACCGTGGCCAGAATATTTAGGTATGGTTAATGTTTTCAACTTTTTTATAACTTTTATCTTAAACAATTTATATATTATGCACATTATTATATATTAAATGTTGTTAGATTAAATTAGGCCGTTAGTTTTCTCATTTTGCTATCCCGTGTCTGTTTACAGCTTACAATATAGTATTGGATTTGTTTTTTTTTTTTTTTTTGAAGACCGAACATTGTTTGTAGTTCACATCATTGCTGTTTGGTACGGGTTGAAAAGTTGCCTCATTTGGCAATCAATCCCCATCTTACTATATTTATATAGACCAAAAACACACTTACACACACAAAAAGGTAAAAGAAAATAAGATGCCAAACGTGTTCATCAAGGTTTTATATTACAAAATGTATAATCTATCAATCATGGTACCTACAAGTACAAAATAACTTGCAGCATGTGTGTTAACTCCACTGACTGTTTTTTAATGATACCTACAGGTTCAAAATAACCTGCAGCATGTGTTTTAACTCTACTCACCGTTGTTTAATGATACCTACAGGTAAAAAATAACCTGCAGCATGTGTATGTTAACTCTACTGACTGTTGTTTAATGATACCTACAGGTACGAAATAACCTGCAGCATGTGTCTTAACTCTACTGACTGTTGTTTATTGATACCTACAGGTACAAAATAACCTACAGCATCTGTTGTTTAATAATACCTTCGGTGCGAAATAACTTGCGGCATGTGTGTTAACTCTACTGACTGTTGTTTAATGATACCTACAGGTACGAAATAACCTGCGACATGTGTGTTAACTCTACTGACTGTTGTTTAATGCTACCTGCAGGTACGGAATAACCTGCGGTATGTGTGTTAACTCTATTGACTGTTGTTTAATGATACCTACAGGTACAAAATAACATGCAGCATGTGTGTAAACTCTACTGACTGTTGTTTAATGATACCTTCGGTGCGAAAAACTTGCGGCATGTGTGTTAACTACTGACTGTACTGTTGTTTAATGATACCTACAGGTACAAAATAACCTGCAGCATGTGTGTTAACTATATTGACTGTTGTTTAATGATACCTACAGGTACGAAATAACCTGCAGCATGTGTGTTACTTGTAACTCAATAAAAGTAATATCATAATAATAGCATAGACCAATATATCGTGTATAAAGATAGATTTCCGTGGAAATCTCGCACTAACTTCGGATCGGACAAAAACAGCCGGGAACAAAATTACTATTACAAGTAAATTTCCTGTTTTCTCTGAATAAAATTTTACAATGAAAGATTGGATGTGCATACCAAAGATTTTTAAATGTGACCGAAAAGTCAAATTTGTTTTGAGTGAATAAAATATATTAACAACTGTTTATCTGCCAACAGCAGTCGAAATTCGATCAAAGTTGGGGTCTTTTTGATTCAAAGTAGTGTTTCTGTGTCTTAAGCATTCGCTATTAAAATGTAAATAGAGATCACAAAAAAGGATTATCAAATATAATTATGCAATCTCCCATTTCTATATTTGTCTAACAACGACGCAAGATTTGGGTTAACTGATATTTGTAACATCGCACAAAGCATTGACAACCCCACAATATCAAAGGCAAATATTTGTTCAAATTTGAAGCACTTAATATCTGAAGAAATATGAATAAGATGCTCATGGAAATATCTGCACTTATAAGCCTCTCCAGGGTCGCCGACTACAAATTTGTTTATGTAATACTTGTTTTTTACTTTGTCATACATAGGTTGTAAAGAAGACAAGTTAGCATTGTCCATCAAATCAAAGATAGATAATAATCAGATTGTTGAATGCCTCGATTTCTGTCGTGTATACTCCTTATTCGGAGTACAGGTATACTTGATTATTTAGTGTAACGAATCTAAAAAAAAAAATTACTACAATTTTCCGATGGCATTGGATTTTCTTCTTCGACTTCATTACTGTGGCGTAGCACTAGTGTAGCATTGTAAGCATGTGCTTACAAATAATTTATAAAACATTTTTTATTAAGGAGATGTGGTACGATTGTCAATGAGACAACTATCCACCAGAGACCAAATGACTTTGAGTTTAGATTACTCCATTTGTGTGACATTTACACATAAGAATATGTGGTATGATTGTCAAGGAGACAACTATCACCACAAACCAACGATGTAAACAACAACACGGTCTTCAACAATGACCATATACGTATAACTATTTTTAAACAGTGATGGAGGAAAATTCAAAAAGGAAAGTCCCTAATCAAATGGCAAAATCAAAAGCTCAAACACATCAAACGAATGGATAACAACTGTCATATTCCTGACATGGTACAGGCATTTTTTTATGTAGAAAATGTTGGATTGAACCTGGTTTTATAGCTAGCTAAACCTCACACTTGTATGACAGTCGCATCAAATTTCATTATATTGAAAGAACCTTCCTTTTAATTTATGGGTACTTTTATTCCATAGATCTGTTTGAGAACATACACTCTAAGTCTCCTTCTTCGTGCGATAATACAAAAATATTTTTAACACGGTGACCCTAGTAACATTTACACTAGTATTTCTCTTTTTTAATCAAAGACAGATTGAAAAAAAAACCAGTTCAACTTTGCTAATAAAAAAAAATAAATCAAACATTGTAAAAAAAATTGATTTTATGTTCTCTGAATATAAAATCACCAAGTTTTGTTTTATTGGTAGTATATAAATATATATCTCGTCTCAAATTTGGCCCTACAATATTATATCTGCAAATTTGCGTTAGCAAATTTTTGTTCTTCTCTCAGCGATATTCGAACCCTTGGTACTGCACATGTGATATCGTGGCAGGCAACACCGCCTGCAGTGAGTCCAGTGCCGTAGACCATTCGACCAACTGGGAAATATAAATATAGCTTTCGTTAGTCGATTCTATCCTTTCCTCGTCGGGTTTATCTAGGGACATTATAGATCAAATTTATTTGTTCAGTGTATGTTCACTGGTGTAAATATGTCTTCTGATTGAATTAAGCCTTTTCAATTGATATTTTATAGTGTGTCTTTCTATGTTGTGATGTTACACTATTGTTTCAGATGAGGATGAAGGTTTGGTACCATTAAAACGTTTAAACCCGCTGCAATTGTTTGCACCTGTCCTAAGTCAGGAATCTGATGTTCATTAGTTGTCGTTTGTTGATGTGGTTCATAAGTGCTTCTCGTTTCTCGTTTTTTATATAGATTAGACCGTTGGTTTTCCCGTTTGAATAGTTTTACACTAGTAATTTTTGGGGCCTTTATAGCTTGCTGTTCGGTGTGAGCCAAGGCTCCGTGTTGAAGACCGTACTTTGACCTATAATGGTTTACTTTTATATATTTTAACTTGGATGGAGAGTTGTCTCATTGGCACTCATACCACATCTTCTTATATCTATGTAACACAGTACGTGATGTATAGTGGCAAGTAGATGCTGTAACTTGCAGATCAGCTGTAATGGTCTGTCGTAAAGTATGATTCTAGCAACGCCTGGAGAATATATATCCCAGTTTATACGAAATTTAAGAGCTTGCGTTACATGTACCTATCCCCATTTTATTGATAATAAAGTTGTTGCTTTCAAGGAACCTATAAGAAGCAAGGGTTCCTAATGGTAACGTCGAAGAAATCCATTTGAAAGTTTTGAAGACGCCATCATGAATTGGTTGAGCGTTATAGAATATTTGTGTCACAGATATATTTCAATTGTCGTAGCTAGAATCTCGTCCTCTTTTCGTCGATTTTGCAACTTCACCGAATGTAGCTTATGATCAATTACGACCTATTGATGCATTTTTACTTGCCATGAGCAACACAATGGTGCTTTTATGGAAGCAGGATCTGTATACCCTAACGGAAAACCTGCGATACCCCCTGGTTTTAGAGGCGTTTGTGTTACTTTGTCTTTATTTTTCTTCTAATAAAATTGAGAATGGAAATGGGGAATATATCAAAGAGACAACAACCCGACCAAAGGGCAGACAACAGCCAAAGGCCACCAATGGGTCTTCAACGCAGCGAGAAAATCCTGCACCCGGAGGATGTTCTCAGCTGGCCCCTACATAAAATTGTGTACTAGTTCAGTGAAAATGGACGTCACACTAAACTCCAAACATATAAATGAACTAAAATTAAAAAACATACAAGACTAACAAAGGCCAGAGGCTCCTGACTTTGGACAGGCGCAAAAATGCGGTGGGGTTAAACATGTTTTGTGAGATATCAACCCTCCCCCTAAGTTTGGTTTGAATATTTCAGTTAATAAATAATCAAAACGAAGAATTACAGAAAAGAAACCAATGTTGATGAATTAGCTGATGCCAGGGCAACATTTTAGGTTAATGTCCATTTGTTGTTCATTTAGTACAGCCATATCTTTTGTAACATAATTGTATCATAGGCTAATATTTTATGTACATTTTACAGTGAACTCGATGTCTGGAGGAAATTGTCAATCTTTACATCATAACAGTTCCGTATATGACACTCTTCAACCAGACGACTGTGACAGCAGTTTGTCCTTTATATGCAAAGGTATGAGAACCAATATGCTTTATTACCATGTCAGAATTATACGTTTAGAATATTTACTGTCCACACACAGCTTGTCTTGCATTGTGTTTTGGTATTGCGTTTTTTACAAGCAAAACTCTAATAATTTTCAAATTTGCAAAATCCTATATTGCAAAGATTTACATGTATTCATAAAACAATAGTTACAAGGTTATCAATTCAACATTTTGACAACGCAGAAATAAGACTTATATATTATGAGCGAACAACTTCTTTATTTTTTATAAATAACTATACCAGATATTTCTCGTTTTATATTTTCTGGATTACAGTTTCATGTCTATTAATCTACAAACGTAGAAAAATAAATAGGTTTGAGAGTATAGGTTGCTTAACACTCATAACTTCGTGCGATGAAACGTTCGGCTGCTGAATAACGTTATTTTAAGCGAAGTAACACTATTTTATTATAAATATGTTTTGTTATCGAAGGAAAGTATACAAAAATAAGGAGATGTGATATGATTGCCAATGAGACAACTTTCCACTAGAGACCAAATGACATAGGTGTAAGCAATTCTAGGAAACCGTTCAGCTTTCAACAATGATCAAAACCAATACATTATAGTAGTCTAGACTATCTATTACATTCCGTAATTAAACATAAACATATTTTTCAAATAACATTAGAAGAGCTGTCAGTACTATTTAGAGTCAGGCTTGCCCGAGAGTTTCTACAGAATATATACAAAATTGAAATATTTTTGTTTAATCTTGCACCAAAGGACGTCGAGCGAGCCAAGTTTAGCTTTACTGCCCCAAAAATGTTGGGTGCCAACTTTCATTTCATTAAAAGATATTCATTTGCCATAGATGAAATTACAAATATATCTGCATTACCAAAACGTTATTTCTGTTCTAGTGCCGACCGAAAGTACTACCAATGTGTGTAACCATAAAACACAGTACCAAGTCACATCTGTTCAGGAGCAGACAACCCACTCTACAATTGACATAACTATTGCCGAAACGACAGGTGCGACGTCGGAATATCTGGCAACGACACCTCAAAACAATAAAAGAATTACAGAAACTGAGAAAACAACAGAATCAGTCACAACTATACAATCTGTTGAGGAGGAGAGAACACACTCTATAATTGACATAACTATTGCCGAAACGACAGGTGCGACGTCGGAATATCTGGCAACGACACCTCAAAACATTACAGAAACTGAGAAAACAACAGAATCAGTCACAACTATACAATCTGTTGAGGAGGAGAGAACACACTCTATAATTGACATAACTATTGCCGAAACGACAGGTGCGACGTCGGAATATCTGGCAACGACACCTCAAAACATTACAGAAACTGAGAAAACAACAGAATCAGTCACAACTATACAATCTGTTGAGGAGGAGGAGAACACACTCTATAATTGACATAACTATTGCCGAAACGACAGGTGCGACGTCGGAATATCTGGCAACGACACCACAAAACATTACAGAAACTGAGAAAACAACAGAATCAGTCACAACTATACAATCTGTTGAGGAGGAGAGAACACACTCTATAATTGACATAACTATTGCCGAAACGACAGGTGCGACGTCGGAATATCTGGCAACGACACCTCAAAACATTACAGAAACTGAGAAAACAACAGAATCAGTCACAACTATACAATCTGTTGAGGAGGAGAGAACACACTCTATAATTGACATAACTATTGCCGAAACGACAGGTGCGACGTCGGAATATCTGGCAACGACACCACAAAACATTACAGAAACTGAGAAAACAACAGAATCAGTCACAACTATACAATCTGTTGAGGAGGAGAGAACACACTCTATAATTGACATAACTATTGCCGAAACGACAGGTGCGACGTCGGAATATCTGGCAACGACACCTCAAAACATTACAGAAACTGAGAAAACAACAGAATCAGTCACAACTATACAAGAACACGAAATAACATCTGTAACACAAACCATATTGTCGACTAGCACACAAGTAACAACTACAGAAGCCAAATCAGCATCCAACCAGGCTCAACCTAGCAGCCACTTGCTAGCAGCCACTATGCTAGCAGCCAGTATTTGGATATGTCTATGAACCCAAAAGTTGCATAAGATTCAAACGTACTCAAAATGTTTTCGTTGATATATAACCACTATACTATCAGTTTTTAATATATAATTAAGCAGTCGAATACACTAGTCAATGAATTTAAATATTTCATTTCCGGTTCATTAACTTAAAAAATAAAAGATAATATTAATCGTTTTAAATATACAAAACATCGTACGGCACGCTTTAAATTTTTAATAGTCAACAGTGTTGAGTGTATAAAGAATCATTAATAATTATAAAATTTTTAAAATGCTGTCAACATTGCTTCGTGGAATTCAATTTGACATCAGAAATTATTTTAGTGATATTGTGTCAAACTGCTTTCCATATTCTCGGCATCCTGTCAAATAGTTCCCGAAAAATAAAAATTGTTCTGCATTACAAGAATAGAAAGTTGCACTCGTGCTTTAATATTTTTTTAATCAAACAAATCTGTTTAACGAAACATTCTATTTCTAACCGAATGGATTTCGCTTACTTTTGATTAGACGAAAGGTTAATTTTTTTCTGCACAAAGTATGTTGGGCAAGGAAATTATTTATTACCTATTTAAAAAAAAAATCCGTATTATACCCCGATTTGGAATTTTGGTCAAGCAGGCCGTAGGTCACAAGCTTTCGTTTCAACCTAGTGTCGAAAAAGGTATTGCCGTAGGGAATTTTTTATTAACTGATCCGTATGGGTGGGGTAGGGTGTCCGACCCCAACTTTGGACCTGATTTAAAAAAAGTAAGCCGAACTACACCCTGGATTTTTTCTCAAGTAAACCATAGCTACTCAGCTTTGCTTTGCACCTAATGGCGAAAAAAGTATTGCCGTAGGGAATTTTTTATTAACTGATCCGTATGGGTGGGGTAGGGTGTCCGACCCCAACTTTGGGCCTAATTTAAAAAAAAACTAAGCCGAACTACACCCTGGATTTTTTCTCAAGTAAACCCCAGCTACTCAGCTTCGCTTTGCACCTAGTGGCGAAAAAAGTATTTCCGTAGGGAAATTTTTATTAACTGGTCCGTATGGGTGGGGTAGGGTGTCCGAGGTCCGTGTATATTTGCGTCCATTCGTTTTTCGTTTTGAAATATCAAAAACAAAAAAAACGAAAAACGAAAGTGTTTTCATTTTTCGTTTTAATTTCTCAAAAACCAAAATGAAAAACAAAAGTGTTCTCGTTTTTCGTTTTTGATTTCTCAAAAACCAAAACGAAAAACGAAAGTGTTTTCATATTTCGTTTTTGATTTTTCAAAAACCAAAATGAAAATCAAAAGTGTTTTCGTTTTTAGTTTTTGATTTCACTTAACAAAAAAAAGCATCTACATTTGGATTCAATTTCTGTATTTTGCTCTATTTAATTCTCGTTTTGCGTTGTACAAAGTTTTCCTTTCCTTTTATATTGACAGTGATACCCCGATGTATTTACTACTTAATGTAGACAGAATAGACCGCCTGACTTATGATTTGAACTAATAGATATAGGAAGATGTGGTGTGAGTGCCAATGAGACAACTCTCCATCCAAATAACAATTTATAAAAGTAAACCATTATAGGTCAATGTACGGCCTTCAACACGGAGCCTTGGCTATAAAGCTATAAAGGGCCCCAAAATTACTAGTGCAAAACCATTCAAACGGGAAAACCAACGGTCTAGTCTATATAAAAAACGAGAAACGAGAAACACATATAAATTACATAAACAAACGACAACTACTGTACATCAGATTCCTGACTTAGGACAAGTGCAAACATTTGCAGCGGGATTAAACGTTTTAATGGTACCAAACCTTCTCCCTTTTTCTCAAACAATAGTATAACATCACAACATAGAAAAACACACGATAAAATATCAATTGGAAGGCTTAACTCAATCAAAAAACGTAAATTAACACACTATGAACGAATAAATTCGATCTGTGATACCTGAAAGTGAATACATACTTAATAAAATATGAGGGACAAACATTCAAGGCCAAAAAGCAAACAAACAAGTCCAAACAAAGCCATGGCAAGACACCACCGCGAAATATTAAACCCTTAGAAAATAATCAATTTTGAAAAAACCGGTTTTCATAATATATACAGGTAAATGAAAAATAACTTTGTCGTTTTAGGTATACTACTTCTGTCTATACAAAATCTTCCAATAATTAGGAATACCAAGAAAGGTCTGTCATATAAATACCTAATTTAACACTAGATACATAAGGGGTAATATCAACAATAAAACTTCCCTGTACAGATTTGAGGAGAATAATCTTGATGTTCATACAAATGTAGTATGAAGAAGTGAAAATTAGTAGATATTCCAAATAATCAAAGCTGGTATACAGACAAGATCCATCTATAATACTAAAATAACGAGGTCCAATTTGTTAGCCGGCATGACGTAAACACGACGAATCAAAGAATTCAACTTTATATATAACCAATATACGACAATGGTGGAGATTAAAATTTACACCATTCAAGGCCCTTTTGTTTTCCACATAATTAATATTACCGGTAATTAACAAGTTCCGGGTCGATTCAACTACTCCCCCGTGCAATATAATATAATTTTATTAATGGTGTCCCTTTATTATTAACAATAATTGAAGAAAAAATAATAAATATGCATACAGCTACCGACGACAACAACAGAATTAAAGGCTCCTGACTTCAAACAGACCAGCCCAATATATTCGAGTGATATTCCCTAACTCATATCTGGGTGGTGTAAAAATCAGTTCATAAGAATAGAGTTGTCTTTCACATGAAACCACGTAAAACATTGGTTAATAGTTACTTCGGTATAAATGATCGAGAAATTAAGAAGGTAAAAACAAAACAAATATTAAAATTAAGACAGTATTCATGCAATAACTACAACTTGGATACAGTCACTTTGTTCAGTTAAGAGTTTGATTTTGACAAATAGATTCGATAATTGTTCTGCATAAAACCCTATAGGAAAGCACATTGACATAGTTTTCTAAACGTTTTTTTGGAACCCAATGACATTGCATAGTGTTGCAAACTGTAATGTGAAGATGTGCATGAAATTGCGGAGGTTATGGGAATTTCGGTCTGGTCAAACCAAAGTTTTTAAAATTGTTTTTTAGCTGCTTCTCTACAAGCACGCAACATTAATAAGTAAAATCCGCGAAGGATAACATGTTTTCCTGCGAGCTATAACATCGCGAAGTAACACGTCACGCTCAGTGTGTCGGTATAATCCAAAGCAGGGTTAATTATTCATATTACAATAACATGTTCTCGTCCTGAATATGCATTTAATTTGCCACTGGACATTAAAAAAGCCATCCTTCATTACCATCTCATGCACAACCTTGCATAAAAGAGTGATTTTGCGTTCGTATAATGATATGACGTTTGTCGTCGTCTTCCGAAGACATTTGGTTTCCAAACAATAACTGGCGTATACATGTAAGTGTATGGATCTTGATGAAATTATACCACAAAGTTTCATACTACATAAGGAAGGTTGGAATGGATTTGAGGGTTATTAATTGTCCCAACTTTGTAGAAATTTAGGGGGGAAAAACAAAAAAACATTTTTCTTGTTTCAGGACAATAACTTAATTATAAGTGTATGGATCTCAATGAATTTGTACCACAAGGTTCCATACTTCATAAGGAATGTTCAGACTGATTTTGGGGTTATGATCCAAAACGTTCAAGAATTACGGACCAAAACATCGGGAAAAAAAAATAGGATTTTCTGGATTACGGACAATAACTTCAGTATAAGTGTAAAATGAACCGTTTTAGGAAAAAGGGCTTAAAAACAACACTTTTCTTATACTCTGCATACGTTGGTCATATCTTGACCAATTTTAATGGGGTTTAACTCATAGTCTTGAATTCTTGTTTTTTTTTTTATATGTAGAATCTTACCGTGTATTTATAGATTCTTATTTTGGGGTCCGTTTTCAATTTGGTCCACATGAAGGTCCTAAGGGTCCAAAATTAAACTTCGCTTGATTTTAACAAATAAAATAGACTATTATGGTTCTATGCTTTGGTGAATCTAACCGTGTATTTAGATTTTTGATTTTGGGCCCGGTTTTCAAATTGGTCCACATTAAGGTCCAAAGCGTTCATAATCAATTTTAGTTTGGTTTTAACAAAAATTGAAATCAAGGGGTCTTTTGATTACTTTATCTACGCATGTATGTTAGATATTGGATCATGATAGGTAAATATCCAATTTCATTTTTTACAGCGGATGACCGTGAGGGGTTCCAGTGTTATGTTGTAAAAGACATTTCTACCCACATGACTTGCGTTTTTGACTGATAACCGAACGTATTTCGTATAATTACGCGGATATCATCGAGTGCAAAATAACACTCCTTATCGCTTGTTATATACTAATTTCATCAATAAATATTGATGAAATTAATTTTAAGAACATAGATAAATGAAAATGTTTTGTCGTGAGAAATATATTTATCATAATTATACTTGTAGAAAATAATGGTATAATTGTACCCCTTGATAAAACTTATTTGTACATAAATTTATTCATTAAATTTGAAGAAGTGGCCTTTTCAGAATCTAAAGGACTATGGTAATCTCATTGTTCGTACACCAAAAAGAAAATAACGTTACGTCATTGGTTCAATTTCCTTTGTTTATGACGTTTTAAACCAATCATAACGTTTTGGTGTGCGCTTTTGAAAATATTACCCAGAATGCATTAGATTCTGAAATGGCGAATTGTCTTAGCCGTGTGATATGACTTTCGTTATCAACTGTTTCCGGTATATATCAACTGCTTCCGGTTTAAATCAACTGCTTCCGGTTATTATCGCATGCCTTTCTTTAACGTTACCGCAAAGCATTTCGACGTCATTCTGTAAATTCCGGAAAATAAAACCTCAGTGGTACATTTTAGTGAAAAACATAACTAAGTAGAATAAAAGAACGAATATTTAGAAACAGGAAAATTTTTATATTAAAAAAATGAAAAACAAATAATACAATAAATGAATTTTATAAAGTCTTAAAAAGGTTTTCTGGTCTGTATGGCTTCTGCTGAAGTATATGATAAAAAGAAAATAACATGTCATTTTTTATATCAGACCCCTAAGGCCCTTATCAGCCCATGGTCAAAATCATCCCTCGAGCCTGTCGGCTCTCGGACTGATATCATGACCTATTGCTGATAAGGGGTCTGATATGAAAAATGCCATGTTATAATCTATATTTATTATCATATACTTAGAGCAAATAACAAATAGTTTTTACAGTATGATAATAGCATTAAATTTACGTGAATTCCATATTTTTCAACTATTATCACATGCCTTTCCGTAACGTTATCGCATGGCATTCCAGTGATACTCGGCAAATTCCGAAAAATACACCTGAATGGTACATTTTTCAGTGAAAACATTACAATTAAAGTCGGGTACTAAACAATTATTACGATAAAATATATTTATAACATATTTTTATTTTTGGTTAAATTCCAGGAGGAATTTTAGCTTACTTGTGGTTTGATTAAGAAAAAAGTATTTTGAACCTTTAATTTAAAGTTCCAATTTTATAAAAACTTGTTCTACCTTTCTGTTTAATACCTTTTTTCTCAATTTTTGACAATTAACTATCTTGTTTCATATTAACATGAAATGTCATTCATACTAGCACAGTTTGAAACTTGAAAAGCGTAGTAACCAAGTTAGTTTGTATACAGACATATCAGAATGCCTATGTAGTTTGAAAGTCTAATTCTTATTTCGGCATGTCAAGATGATAATCATTTTCGACTTCCAAAAGTACTTTTAATTTAACATGTCGTTCTGTCTTAGGTTTGCCAGGAAATGTGAATGATTAGATTCATTTACATGTTAATTGTTGTTAATTTTTACGATAAGTTCCTGATCTGTTATTTGAATATCGATTTCATAAATTTTTGTTTAAACTGCCATGATTTATCTACGTCTTACATAACTTTAATTCTGTAATTGTATGTATTAGCTCATGCTATTGATGCTTTTATGTACAGTAACTTATATAGTTGAAGTCTAATATCTTGTAGCTTATGAACAGGACAGTTCTTGTCAGATGATGAGCCGTATTTTGAGTCATACAAATTCATATGATTTGCTACAACGCAACCAGTTCATTCGTTTCTGCCAGGAGAATTGTTTTCATGAAATAGTATATCTCGTTTTTAATTGTTATCATTCTGTTAGTTTATTCATTCTACGTTTCAACTCTAATTTTATGCATGTCACTTATGATTCGTATTTATTTTTATGACAATCTGAAGTACTTCAGTAATGTGAAGTCCATTGGTCAGTTGGATTAATCATAGTCATTAACTTGGAATTATTCATTATTAAACCTGATTGGTTAACATAACTGCAATTTGATCTACGAACTGTTAATGTTAATTATATAGTTTCTGAATATTGATCTTCAATATTTGCGTTATTATAATCAAATACGTACAGTATTGTCTCGATATCTTTATCTTCGTAATTCGTAATTACTAAATTGTCTGGAATAGTATTTGATTACGGTAGTAAATCACGTTTGTGAAATATTTCATAACCTGTCTTCCGAAGTCATACGTCAATATTAATCTTAACTTTAAATCTTGACTTCACTTATGGATCATTATTTATGTATATTTGCTTGTATTATTGTCATTAATATCTTATGATTCTGTACAGTTATCATCGAATTTAATTGTAAATCAGTCATTTCTACATCATTTGCCATTTAGGTTTAATATTTAACATTAGGGTTATAATTTCAACTTGTTTATGCGTTAAGTAATGGATCACTTGAGCTTCTAATTTGCTTCATATTTAGCTACGATAATGTTGTTATCTCTTGAATCTTTGATATCAATTTTTTAGTCAACTAATACTGTTTAACTGAAGTATGTATGTATACGCCTGTTAAATTCGAAATGGTGCTATCCATATGTTGATAAGTTTACTTCTAATCGGATAGCGTACTATTCACTGTTGATTCAATGAACATTGTGGCTATGTCTTCTAATTATGTTCATCAAATTTGACTTTAGTACCGTCACATTGATCTTCATCCTATCATTTGTGACATCTAATATTATTTTGAAATCTTAGTAATTTCTACGATCATAATCGTACTTAATAAATTGGTTACTGTAACAGCTAAGTTTATACCATCATTTGAAAGTAGCGAATAGTCTGATCCTGTATTTGTGTTTCTACTATTGGTAATGGTGATAGTTATTGGACTTAGTAGTATTATCCACGATTCATCTTAATTATTTTGTAAAGTTTCTCTCACACATTGTAGATTGAGATCATCTATGAATCAATTCATTCTAGTTTAAGAATACCATATCTCATATGTTATCTAACAATGCTTGAACACTGGTATCTTGATCCCTGCAAATATTTATGACGATTTCTGTTTTGTATATAGTCTTTCTGAATGTCATACGTTGAATTCACAGTGATCATTAATGATATAATCATATTACAATAGATGGATCGTTACATTTAACAGATGTTCTTACACATACAATTCGATACATTTAATAATTGTACGAAATCGACATACATGTAGACATCCTATGTAGACTATGTACAGTTAATATTGACAAACTGAAAATCATCGTAGGTTCTAATAATCATCGTGATCACAAAGAAATATTGTTTAAACAATTATTCTGATCAAGTGTACGTACAAGAACGTATACATAATGAAAATAATTCGAAAACTCATTCTTTGAAGAATGTAACAGAAATGCATAGAACATCCTATTATATGCAAATGATAATACTTGATAATTAATAAGTATTAATTTGCATCACTCGTCCGTTATAATATACTCAGATTTAAAATGCTAAATCGATTTTAATTTTACGATAGTTATATAACAGATTATCATCTCGGTATTAAGATCATCATAGATTTTGTATTTTAATTTTCGGAAACATACTATTGAATTATAGTACCCACAATTGATAGAATTTACATATGAATATGCTAAATAGAAAATGTTGAACATATCTTAATAAGTCACTTTATGCAAAAATTAAGTCATGACTATGAAGCTGACGAATAATAAATGATATCTATTTTAGTTTAATAGTTTAATTGGTAATCCAGATATAATGAGTGTTAATATTTGAAAAGTAATAGACTGTATACATGATTAGTCTAATAGACTTACACATTACATGTTGAGAATAAATTACTAAACAAATAACATTGTGATATATAAATCTGAAGATAGGAGTTTAAGAAAGAATGTATCAATGTGATGTATTATGATATTGATTCAAGTCTAACGTTCCAAAGTAATCGATTGATATAAATTATAAATGATGTAAGTAATTTGATTAAAATACGCATATTCTGAATGTTGATTAATTTTTTCGAATTCAGAGATACTAGCATAGTTTGTATTAAATTAGAAAAGATGCTGGCGTATTTATCAGTCAATTGTTATATCAAACTAGATATGAACATCCAGAAGTTAGATGTATAAAAAATAGTGCAATTTGAACAAATAGTAACCACATTAGACTGTACAAATAATTGGAATACCTGAGTGAAAATTCTATCCCAATATAAATTAGATAAATGCATAAAATCAGTTACTGAGATACATAGCAGGGTTAAAATCTATACTCGATTGATGTACTTCAAATCTAATATCATAAAAGTGACTGAGATACATAGATGAAAACCAGGATAGATTTAAAATCAGGTCAAATGTCTCACCACAAATATACAAAGCATACATAAATTCAGAAATAAAGTCGATAGCGAAAAACGCTTAGTTTTAGAATAGAGTCAAGTTGTCGAATGCTAGATTTTCTATGTAAATAGTAAATCAGCCTGTGAACTACATTACTAGATTTTATAGTCAGTACACTGCCAGGTGAAGTGAGAAAATATAGGGTATTGTTGAGCAATTACGAATGATCCATTATGAATTCAGTTTAAAATAGTCGATATTTCGGAACTAGTCAATCAGGCAAGTTAATAGAAATTTACTGAATCAGCTATTGTTCGAATATAATTAATATTGTTAACGGATAGTTTTGCTAGGTCACTAAGAACTCGATTACGTATGATTATAGAATATTTCGCATTCAAGAGTTTGCTATTTTACATATGCCAAATCGGTAACTGGATAAATAGCAATATGTATTAAAATTCAGAAATTCGTACAGTATTCGCAAATTCGTGCTAACGGAAGTAGTCTGTACAATAACGGTTAACAATTTCTGTAATAGATGAATAATTACTTTCTGACATAGATTAAGTGCATTTGGACAAATCTACAATATTGCAAATATCTGAAAGCATTTACGATCAAATTTATTAGTTAAATGATCATTCGAAAACTTGATTTCAAACATTTAAACATTATTACTAATAACTTCTAAACGATTGCAAAAATTTAAGTTTGAACTTTAAGTGTCAATTTGAAAGCTTACAAATATGAAATATTGATTAAAAATTACTTTATACAATTAAATTTAACGATTCATATGTTATAATTGTTCAAATATATTACTGCATGACTGATACATATTTAGTAATTTAAACGATTCTTTTGATATGAATTATGAAAATATTAAATCATTAATAGTTAAACTTTATGTAATGTTGAATATAATCATGTCGTTAATAACATTGAATCACTTCTTCTTAGTTAATTGTTAATCATCAAATTTTATAACAGTATTGAAGTTATGTATACACTTGTATTGAAGATAGACTTTTGATCAATTAAATTAAACTGTTGTCGTGGATATTACATATAATTTCGTACGTATATGAATACATTTAATTTTAATAATTAGTTTTTCGATTTATTCTTTAACGTAATATTTTTGATACATTACTCCATAAATTTAGTTTACTAACATTTTTGAACCGTTAATTAGTATGTATCATTATATATGTCTATAATCTTTTCAAAGTCATCAAGACAAAATTAACCACCAATTATTGAGGCAAAATAATAGAAAATGATGAAACGCAACTAGTCGCACAACCTTATGTTTTGTGATTTGTGACTTAATAAAAAGTCGTTGCAATTTTATCACATATTTTATTTTTTGATATAAGTCAAGTAAGGCAGGAAGTACAATATTGTTCCGAGCATCGTGATAGACATCTTCTTTTGGACTGCCTCGAGCTCCTGGTGACTCATAAGATGGCCTCCTAAACCTCGACTTGGAGTGTGAACTTTTTTTTTAAATAATCTAAATAGCGTAGTTAGATTAGTTTTATTGATATTAAAAAAAATTCTTGGTATTCCTAAACGGAAGATTTTATACACACAGAAGAAGAAGTATACTTAACAACAAAATTATTTTCATTTACCTGTGTATAATATGATGCAGGTTTTTTCAAAAGTGATGATTTTCTAATTTTTATTAACTATGTATTTGCTTTCAGGTATCACAGATCAAATTTATTCGTTCATTGTGTGTTTATTTACGTTTTTTGATTGAGTTAAGCCTTCCAATTGATATTTTATAGTGTGTCTTTCTATGTTGTGATGTTATACTATTGTTTCAGAAAAAGGGAGAAGGTTTGGTACCATTAAAACGTTTAATCCCGCTGCAAATGTTTGCACCTGTCCTAAGTCAGGAATCTGATGTACAGTAGTTGTCGTCTGTTTATGTAGTTCATACGTGTTTCTCGTTTCTCGTTTTTATATAAATTAGAACGTTGGTTTTCCCGTTTGAATGGTTTTACACTAGCAATTTTTGGTGCTCTTTATAGCTTGCTGTTCGGTGTGAGCCAATGCTCCGTGTTGAAGGCCGTACCTTGACCTATAATGGTTTACTTTTATAAATTGTTACTTGGATGGAGAGTTGTCTCATTGGCACTCATACCACATCTTCCTATATCTATATACATATTACCGTCATTAATGCTAAGTTTGAATGTTCGTGTAGTATAATATTATCAGCCGAGGGTGTCGGTTCGAATTTTTCACATAAGATTTGTTGTTGGCACCCCCCCGTCCATCATTCTTAAAAGCCGCAAAATGACCCCCCTAACAACATAGTTTCAAAAGTTGACCCCCCAAAAAAAATCCTAATCACTTAACAGTTGTGAGAAGTAGATGACTGCCAGCTACTTAGTAACAGGCTTTGAGAAATCCTGAGGATAACAAAGAGTTTTCTTCTTGATTTTTTTCACAAATAAGAATATCTGACACTTGCATGTAGAAAAATTGACAAAATAAGCTTTTTAATGAGAAAAAAAATATTGCAAATTAACTTGAGCCTTCATGTACAGAATGACGTCATACCTATGCATATTGTTCCTGATTTTGAAAATGCTAATGCTTAATAAGTAAAGCTATTAAAGTCCACAGTGTAGATACTGTTCTGTACGCTATCCGGAAGTCGCGATTTTCGAAGCGATGATTTCCAACTGGCTAACAGGACGGTTTGCCTACGGTGACTTTTCTCATCATTTGTTTACTGCTATATCTATAAAGTGCTTTGAACATCTTCAAGGTATGTATAGCATCATAAATATGAGTAACTGTAACAAAAACATGCATTAGAATATAAAATATACGTGTGCAGCACACCAACTTGATGGAAAAAAGTGAAATCGATGAACAATTTTGCTCTCGTAGTACAAAGCAAATAATCTTTTATTGCAAAAATTTGCATCAGTTTACAGTTAAATATATACTGTTTCAATATTCTTTTCGTATTTAAGTAGAATATTCGTATTTCCCACAACAAAATATGTTTTCCTTGAGGATCCCGAAATAAATTACTGTACGATCAGTCTAGAACTGACTGTATTCTAGAAGCGATTTCAGATTTTTTGACTGTATGACCAGTCGTGATTTTGAAAAAAAAAACAATGGCAATTTGAAGGTATATACGTGTCTATGTGATATTATGAACTGTCCAGGGAACTATAACGTGTAATTTCTTTCATCAGACAATACAAATTTATTTCTGATGATTTTTGTAGACGGCAAAATAATTGTATTTTTGTTCCGTCAGTCTTATTTAAAATCAAGTCCTTATCACGGAAAGAGAAAACAGTGATTTTTCGAAAATAAGAGGTGCACAATTGAATTAAATGATGAAGAATCTGAAAAAGATTCATTAAGTTATGACAAGTGTCTGAAAGAAGTTGTGGATATAAAATAGGAACGCCCAATATAAGGCTATGGCAAAGTCCGTATTTTAGATATAGAAACATCAAAAATATTTTTACCAAAAATTCAAAATAGAAGGTCCATAATGCATTAATTGATTAGAAATGGAGCAATTTCAGAAAACTTTCATGATTGGTTTAGGAGGTGTTGGAAATACCTGATGGGTGCCCCCATATAATGCAATGTTAAAGTCCGTATCTTATATAAAGAAACCCCATAAAAGATTTTTACTAAAATTCGAAATAGACGGTGCACAATACAGTCATTATCATTTACGATAAGGAATCCGAGAAAGATTAATTAATAGTTATATCAGTGACGGAACCAAAAAAAGGGGATCCTGCGGTTTGAAACCCTTTTTTTAACTATCAATGCATAAAAAAATTTGTATGGGAACATATATTTGGAATCCCCTTTTCTCCTGGATTGGACCCCTCTCCATTTAAAAATGGCTGGAACCCCCAATGTATATTAAGTGGTTTATGAGGAGATGCGCTCACAAAACCGGCGAAACATATTGTACCGGTCCAACGGACGAACGGAAAGACGGACTTCATTATCACTATAAACCCCCGCTTTACAAAGTGGTGTACAATTGAGTGTCAAAGAGACAGCTCTACATCCAAAACAAAGTGAAGGAACTGTGATCAATTATAGGCTACAGCACGGCCTCGAATGTGTGTAAATACATGCATTTTTATATAACAATTAAATCTGTGTGTTTGTACAATTTTAAGTATAACGGAGGACATTTCTGAAACTTATATATACAACAAACCTTCCTCTTATTTTAGCAACATTTAAACATCCTTATACTTAATGTAATAAGTCGAGTACACCCTATAAAACATGTTTCATATGTTTTCAGGATGTGAATTCATTGAAAACTTTGAAATCACCACTAGAATACAGTGAAATAAAGACTAATCATACATTTTCAAAATATACCAGCGAGACTGATCGTACAGTGAGAAATTCAAACAAGTGTAATTTTCTTATTTCTGGCTTCAAAGATCAGGTTGAAACTTTTACCACCACTTGAAATATACTTCATTTAGTTAATTAAGTCTGGTTTTTACGTGAATTTGTACACTAAGAGGGTAAAAAGATTGTTTTTAGGTTCACCGACTGATTTTCCTTAGTGATGCACTTGAAAATCTCTTGATTAAGGCAAAGATACGAATAATGAATGTGCTGAATTTAATTCTAAACCATTTGAGAATATCGATGTCAGCTGAATTAATCATTCAGCAATGTACAGATGATCAACTTACCATTTAATTCAGTATATCCATCAAATTTAAAATGTGATCCAAAAAGTTCTCGCTTCGAAAATCGCGACTTCCGGATAGCGTACAGAATAGTATCTACACTGTGAAGTGACTATAAACAAAATTTGTTTATATATACAGGAGCATGTGCAATGAAAAATGAATGGGATGACGAAGAAAGAAAAAAGAAATTTCTTTTTCCAATTTACCTTATTTTACTGCAACCTATAATTCTACAAATTTCATATAGATAAACTTTCAATAATGATTTTTACTCTTTATTATGAATCAGTGGCGGATCCAGAACTTTTTATAAAGGGGCTTAGGGGGGCACTGACTGACCTAAGGGTGGGCCCGCTTCAGTCATGCTTCAGTGATTCCCTATATAAGCAACAAAATTTTTATGGTTCATTAAATATGTACAAGATTTATTTGAGATAAAGAAATATACATTCAAGTCAGGAACATTTGGTCTTTGTAAGTCATGTATATTTTTAAAATTTTGGTTCATTTAGATGTTTTTAGAGTTTAGTGTGATTTTCTCAGAACTAAAAATGTACACATTTTGTTTAGGGGCCACCTGAAGCCCGCCTCGGGTGCATGATTTTCTCACTGTGATGAAGACCCATTGTTGGCCTTAGGCTGTTTTCTGCTCTTTGGTTGGGTTGTTGTTTCTTTGAAACATTCCCCCTTTCAATTCTCGATTTTATTATAATATTTCAACGTGAAAATGTTTTACGTGTATTGTTTTGTATGTGTGAATGCCATGGTGCCCATCAAGTATGCTTATGAGGGTCTGGATAGGGTTTACAGAATAAAGACGAATGGATCAAATCTATAGAAAAATAGAAGCCCCCACCCCCAAAAAAGAAAGAATAGAAAAATAGAAAAAGAATAAAGAATAGAGAATAATGGGGTGTTAGAATATAAAGAAAAGAGAAAATATATGCAATAGAGAAAATTAAATTAAATATTAAGAATACAGAAGTAAAAGACCTACCATCCAGACTATCTAATATTCTTATTCGATATCTTTGTAATAATTTTATAAAATAATTATACCTATTATCAAGTGATTTAAGAATATACACACTTTCTATCCCAAGAATCACATCAAAATGATTTAAACACTTTAGAAAGTTGACTATGCGTGTTCAGAAACTTTCCTGTGGTCAAAACTAGGTTAAAATGTTTCATACAGTTAAGTATCACTAGAATTATAAATTTACACATCCTATGTATAATGAACCATGACAGATGACTGTGATATAAAGGAGTGATCGGATTCACTACCTTGAGAGATTAGGCATCCTGCTGGTGCTTTACACTATCAAAGATTTAACAATGACACTCACTTCAATATCGTCAACAATTATATATATATATATATATATACTTGTACGTCAGTCATGAAAACTTTAATCGGGTGACACCCCCCCCCACCCCCAGTAAAGATATATTTTTAATGGTAACCCCCCAAACCAGTATGATATTTTTGGCAATGACCCCTAAAATGCACCACCTCTCAATTGATAAATAATGACTGTTCCCTAATGGCTGATTGGCCTCAGTCATCAAGCAATTCTAATAATCTTAGATAACCAACTTGATCATGCATCCTTATTGTTCAGAGTTATAAGTCTTTTCAATTCGTCGACATTACCTCCGATTTAAATACTATTGATCTGATAACCGCTGTGCATACTTTAACGACAGGGCTAGTTTTCTTATCAGATAAGTAGTAACCTCCCTTGTCAATGTGATGTTGTAATCAATCGTTTTATTTTAACCATCTTTATATAATATTTCATTGTATTATTTAAATTTGTGATTCATTTGATATTTTAATTTAATAATTTTATATTTTATTATAGATAAAAACATGGAAATTTGAAAGTCTTTGATTCATTAATCATCTTAGTTCAAATCATAAGTCAGGCGGTCTATTCTGTCTACATTAAGTAGTAAATACACCGGGGTATCAATGTCTACATAAAAGGAAAGGAAAAACTTGTACAACGTAAAACGAGAATTATATACAGCAAAATACAGAAATTGAATCCGAATGTAGATGCTTTTCTTGTTTAGTGAAATCAAAAACGAAAAACGAAAACACTTTTGATTTTCATTTTGGTTTTTGAAAAATCAAAAACGAAAAAATGAAAACACTTTCGTTTTCGTTTTGGTTTTTGAGAAATCAAAAACGAAAAATGAAAACACTTTCGTTTTTCGTTTTTTGTTTTTGATATTTCAAAACGAAAAACGAATGGACGCAAATATACACGGACCGTGCGACCCCAACTTTGGACCTGATTTAAAAAAAACCGAACTACACCTTAGATTTTTCCTCAAGTAAAACCTCACCTACGCAGCTTCCCTTTGCATCTAGTGCGGACAAAAGTTTTGCCGTAGAAATTTTTTTTATTAACTTTTCGGTAAGGATGGGGTTAGTTGTCCGACCCCAACTTTGGACCTACTTTAAAAAAAAAAGACTTAGCCGAACAGCACCCTAGTTTTTTATTTATGACAAACGTGACGATTTCAACTTCCCAATTATCAATTTCCCATTTCTCAGCAGTAACATACCCTCTGCCCCATCGTATGGTGTTTACATATCTCAGTTGATACGTTATGCTCGTGCATGTTCACACTATACGGACTTCATATACAGGAGTGTGATCTGCGCCAACAGAGTAATCTGTTTGTATGTCAACGATACTTGAAAAATCTGCACATACAGGTAGTTCAAGATGACATAATGTAGGCAAAAGTATTTTCAACAGTCATTAAAAACATTAGTTGATAATCGTTTAGCCAAATATTTAGTTGCAGTCAAGTTATTCCATTGAGGCAAATATGACATTATCCATTTCAAAGTTACGTCTGCTTTAATTCTCTATTATTCTTTAACATTATATTCAACTGAATTAAAACAATCGCATAATATATAGGCCTTCTACTGGATGCTAGGACCAGGAAAAGAGGAGGTACTAAATTAAAACGTATACAGTTTACGTTTGTCATTTATGAATGATCCAATTATCTGTTTATCTACAATACTATATTTATGAAAAATTCAACATTGAATATGTGGTTCCTCCTGCGAAACCTGGTGGTTTTACATCAGCAACCGTGGACAATATTGACAACAACAAGAGTTCAACTACGGCTAACGAATCTTTCCATAGTACGACAAATGAGGAGAAAAGATTAAAATGACACTCCGTAAACTGTATGGACACCATCACGAATTGGTTGATCTATACGATGTGTCTGTGTCTAAACTAACTAACGACATTTAAAAAAAACCGTAGGCCACAGGTTTGATTTTTTACTAGTGCGAATAAAAGCATTGACGTATGGAGTTAAATTTAGATTGGATAAGGGTTCAGTTATATCAGATCCCTATATTTAACCTATAATGTAGACATTCCGTGAGTTCTCCCACCTGGATCTTTTGGTCCAAGAAATATGAGGTCACCGTCTTAAATTTGCATCATGTGTGGATCGAAATGTTGTCAAAGACAACTTTTTAATTAAGTGAAGGTAAGGGGTAGGTAATCTCAGACCCCGGATCCTATGATAGATCTTCTGTTGTTAAACCCAGGCCATCTGGGCCTTTTTGTCGATGAAACCTTATAGTCTACCTTTCATATGCATGTAGTCCGGATACAAGTATTGCCATTGGAAATATTTTCAAATTAAATTTACGCCGTAGGAAGGAAATGAGTATTATCAGACCTCGATGTTGGATATGTGGTGAGATCTATTTTCTGGTCAAGAAAACATTAGGCCTGTAGTATAGAATTGACAGTTCGGCCGCACAAAAACATAGCACCGGTTTTTAAAACATAAACCAGTAACTCTCACCCTAAACCCTTAAAATAACAGCCCAGTTCGAAAAAAAAAAAAAAACAATTGACCTGACAGGAGAATGATAAAATGAAAAATACAATATAAAAATGACATCAACATATAAAGTTGAAAGTCAGGAAGATTGTATATATACAGATGATCTGAACGGAAAGGTCTCATGAGGCTATGAAATGTGCACTGTGATATCACAGAAATTACAGAAGTGGATGGAAAATTTTGAAATAGTAAATTGTTAATTCTTAGAAATAGAAGAAATGGAAATCACTAAAGTCTCAGCTTACAATATACTACACAAAAAAAAAAATAAATTGGTGGGAACTTGTGTCAAAAGTAACGGTTAACAAATAGACCTACATTTTGATCTGTAAATAGTATCAGGGTTGGTTTAAAAACTTTAAATAAATTTCAAAATGATAAAAAAAACTTTTTTTAAGAGGGGGGATAAAAAGATATACAATTATGACATGGCATTAACAAATAGAATGGTGTTTGCTGTTGAAACAAATAACCGTTGAAAGCTTATGCTAGGAATCAACTTTAAAAAAAAATTAAAATATAGGGAAAGCTCAGACAATTGAATCAATTAAATCTAAAACTGACATAATGCTGGCGGAAAGAAACAGACATTTGTGGAACATTTTTTAAGTAGTCAAACCTAGAAAAAAGCCTTGGTGGATAATTTACCACAAGGACCATCAAACTCAGAGTCTAGATGGATCCAGAGACATTTTAAAATACCACATGTTTCAAAAGAGTGGAAATTATAAATGGGGGTACAACGAAAATTGGCAAAAGTATATGTGATTTTAAATTGCATGTTTGAAAAGATGGTTGGTGATAAGAAGGAAGAAGAAGAAGCTTATATTCATTGCTGAACAAACATGACAAAGGTGATCAACTTTGAAGATATGTTGAAAATGATGTAAAATAGCTTTGGAGAGAAATTTGCAAGTTGGACATCAGACAAAAGTGGTTAGGCACTGAATGAGAAGATTAGAATAAAATTTGATATCGATAGATAAAGATCAATTGTCGGATGTCAATACTAGGTCTTACCTAAGTGACTGGCAGACAAGAAAGCCATCATTGAAGAACCAGGACGAGCAATGTTTTATTTGGGCGATTTTGGTGTCGATACATTACGAATGGGTAGAACATAAAAGTGCTGACCGGGTAAACCAGTACTATCGATGGGCAGAAGAGTTCACGTTTGAAGGGATTGACTTCCCAGTGAATCTCAAGTTTGAGAAAACAATCCAATATATCAACCAGCGTGTATGGTTTAGAAAAAAAAAGACCTACTCACTCAGGATATCTTATACTGACAAAAGAGAACTGAATGTGACCTTGTTGGAGATTGAGAAAGAAGGATTGACACACTGCTATTATCTGATGCCTTATCACTTGATCTAAAGTATCAACATATTTTATAGATCACCCCCGGTTTTTTTGTTAGTCTGATTTCGACGAGTTTAACATGTTAAAATATCCCTTTGGTTTCTTTCGCCTCTCTTTTAATCACTTCCAAAGTGAGCAGACCCTATCCCAGCAAAAAGAGAATAGTAATAACAAGATGATTCCTAAGTTACAATGACGGATCAAGGGGCCTACGAAGATTTTGAAAACCATTTGAAATCAATGAAGGTTCCATTAATTCGATGTGTACGCAGGATTTGAGTGCTTTACTGATGACATCAAGTCGAAAACATTGTGAGGGATTGTAGTGAAAACAATACAATTTTTTTTTTCAAAAATCAAGGAACAGAATAAGATCCCAGCTGAATAAATCATGAGTCGCTGGTGCCGAATGGATAACTGCAAACCCTACCAGAAGCACACATCGTCCAGAATTTGCTATAGCATTAAGAGCTATGACGACAGGGTGTAATCTAGAGAACCAATTTGTTATACAACTTGTTCAATGTAGAAAGAAAGGGACGATATTACCAAGAACTTTGTGATTACTTGAATATGTACCAGAAAGATAATTATTGAATGTTCAAGGAGATGTCGGAGAAGAAAAAATAAATATTCGCTAGAGCAGGCAACGATGTAACGGATCTGTTGAAAAAAAATTAGGAGATGACAAAGTGAGACATAACTATCAATATACTGGGGATTCAGGGCGCAGCTCACAAGTGAAACTTAAAGAACAAGATACCCAAATTAATCCCGTTGATCTTCTATAATCAGGCCGGGTACGACAGCCATTACATCATTACAAACATGAGTGGAGCACAGATTACTTATATACCCAAAAACGAAGAATTATACATTCCCTTTACAAACATTGTTGCGGTTGGTGAGTTTAAAGGGGAGGAGGGAAGATGTAGACAATGTACCGTAACTCACGCTTTATTGGCAGCCTGACATTTATAAAAGCAATTTTTCAGGTACTTGTAGAGAATAACACAGCCGTCGAATTTCCAAACATACAGAAAGTGTTTGGAGAAATCAGGAATTCTAATGCAATTTTTACGTAACAATTTTTTTCATTGGCTAAAAGTTACCATCAAATCCACAGTTGACATGGCGTAACTAAGGAGGAACCCGCCATTTTGAATTGCTTGGATAAAAACTATCAATAACTACAATATTATCGAAAATAAAACAACATCTACCTAAAAATCGCCGTTTTGATGTGATTTTATCCAAATTTGAATCGTAGAAGTAACGTAATAACCTTCAGTTTGTAAGTTTTCATTTTTATGACGTAACGTTTAGCGATGACTTCTTTGCGCCAAAATCATTCATGAAGTTTCGCGGTTTTTTATTTTATTTCAAATTTATACATTTTTTCAAGCTCTAACGTATTATTTCTTTTTGTAATGCATCAGAATCGGAATAGCAGTACTGTAGTTGCCACCGTCAATTTTGATTTGATGGTCGCAAATTAAAAGATAACAGTATTGTATTTTAAGCTTGGCCTTCGTAAAACGTAGATTTTACTGTCGCAAATTGATTGAGTTTACCTAGCGACGCGTAGCGGAGCTAGGTAAACGAATATTTGCGACAGTAAAATCAAGTTTTACGAAGGCCAAGCTTAAAATACAATACAGTTATCTCCATTCTAATGCAGATTATTAAAATAAATTCCATTTTATCAATATTTTGGCTTAAAATTACATAAATGAAAAAGTCCGCGAAACTGTTGCATCGTCTTATGCATCTAAACAATGTGACGTCATCTGTATACTCACGATGTCAAACATAAACACTAGACGTATTTATACCTTTCGAACGCTTTAGAATTGTTTCAATGTTGACAAAAAGAAGATTTTGAGGCTCAAAATGTGACTTTCTGGTTTATTTTGTGAGAAATCACATACCAAAAAAAATCGGAATTCAAAATGGTGGCTTTCTTAGCTACGGACTGGTAGAACATGGAATCTAACCCTTCAAAATATTTGTCAACATCCAATGAAAATTATCGTTACAAACGAATTGCATTAGAATTTCCATTTTACTGTCTCAGCTACGCGTCGCCAGTAAAACTGCATTTGCGACCATCAAATCGCCAATTGACGGTGGCAACTCTTCAACTACAGTTCTGTTATTCCTTAATTGTATAAAATAAAACAACACAATTCTAGGGATGGTAGGAACATAGCCATAAGAGAGATAGTGGACAGTCGAAAATAAGAGTACATTGTGAATCATCTATATGATTTCCAGTTTAGGACTCGGTGCATTGAAGGAGTTAAAGCAGACAAGAATACCCAACTAACATGAATTTGCGACTTCAAAGCCAGTACCTTTGGAATCTTTCACCTCTCTTTTATACATGTTATGGGTCAAAATTTGAAGCCTGGATACTATATCTGATCAGTTTGCAACATATGTGGAAGGTCGTAGGTTAGAAGTTGATTTTAGTAAGTTCATCATCATGATCTACAATCTATGAAATAAATCTCTGTAATGTGTCTCCAATTTTGCATTGTTTCTGTCCAATCGATAATGTCTATCCCTTGTCTTCTGCTGAAAGAGCTTTATTGTTTTGTGTTGTACTATGTCGATGGGAGCATTTGCTCAGAATCACTTTCGTTGTGTTGTAGGAATCATAGCCCGAGTTCAGATATTGTTTGAAGTCGCTTAATGCAAGCTCGTCCTTGATCACATTTATTCACACCTTTAACTCTCCTGATTTCATACCTTTCTGTTTTAATGGCATACCGTTTCCGTCTTAGCCCGACACGTGCAACCAGCATAATCGATTGTGAAACATATTAACTTTCTTGTTTACTAGTACCTTAGTCTTGACTTGGAATGTATGGTCAGTTGGACATCTCGTAACATTGATGCACATTTTCATATATGTATTTGTAAATGTCTGTGATCTGAACATCACAAACGAGACTGTCAGTGTTGCGTGTGTAGCAGATCGTGGCTCGCGGTCCGTATTAGGGTTTGAGGTAGTCTTATACAAAGTCAGTCATCAATGATTTGGACTAGACCAAAATCGCAAAACCCAGAACGATTGGTTTCTCAAATCTCAACTTGTTTCGTGTCCTGTGGATTGCAGGCAAAAAATCGTTGAATATATTCCGTTTCTTGAAATTGAGGTTGATTGCTTGTTTTCAAGCTTTTGTTTTGTTACGGATACCAACACAGTTCCAGATATTTTTCATGCTTTTTGCAAGCACTTTCATACTTTTTACTTTTTTAAAATGTAACCCTAGATTCGGCTCGGAATTTATTTTTTTGTTAATGTAAGGTTTCAACATTGGCCTTGGTTGGATATGATACAAGTAGCTTTATGGATATTCCTCAGTTTCAACTTCCGGTTCACACACTCTTTAAATTCACTTATATAACGCACCACATATGTTGAAATAGCTTGAAAATTTTATCTTAAATGTTTCTATAAATTATTTGTTTCCTTAATATTATCTGGCCAGTAGGGTCTCAGGTGATCATTCCTCGTGTCAATCTCATACATGTAGTCTTCGCAAATTTAAGTGTTTGTCTATTTATTCAGGCTTGTATTTTGAAATCCGAGTTTTACCGAGGTCCAAATATCCTCAAAAACCGTTCCACTGGAAGTAACGTATTATACTTTCACCTTAAACATTGGTGCTGGCTTGGTAATCGTGCATTCATGTTAGCTAGGTATTCGTGTTAACTTTAACTCCTTTGATCTATCGAGCCTTAAGTTGGCAATCATCCAGATGATTCGCAATGTACTCTTACTTTCGCCTGTCTACTATTTCTCTTATGGTTATATTCCTGCCATTTTCCGGATTTAATTTTATTGTAAATTCCGGGTAAAGGGAAATTTCTCCAAGCACTTTCTGTGTGTTTGGAAATACGACGGTTGGGTTATTCTCTGTAGACTTGCTTTCATAAATGGCTGGCTGTTAATAAAGCGTAATGCCGGTACACTGTCTGCATCTTCCCCTCCTCATCCCCTTTTTGCTCTGCGACACTTTTTTGTAAAACGAAATATATTTTTTGTTTGTTTTTGGGTATGTAAGTAATCTGTGATCTACTAACTCACATGTTTTTAATGAAGAGGTAGCTGTCGTACCCAGCCATGTTGTGGAAGATCACCAGAATGAATTCAGGTGCCTTGTATTTTAAGTTTCACTTGTGAACTGTGCCCGGTATGTTGACAGGTATCTTTCACTTTGTCATCTCCTAGTTTTTCTCAACATTCTTTGCCTGGTCGAACGCTTGTTTATTCTCTTTCGACATCTCCTTGGACATAATTATTATTTTTCTGGTACAGAGCTCAAATGTCTTCTTTAAGTTTATTCATAAGGATCTCGGCCACATCATCCCTCTATTTCTAAATTGTACATGTTGAATAACAAGCTGGTATCTAGTGAACACCCTATCGTCACAGTAATTAATACAATAGAAATAGGACGGTGTGTGCTTTTGGTAGGGTTTGGTGTCTGGTTTGCAGTCATTCATTCGGCACCAGTAACTCATGATTTCTCCGGCCGGGATTTTATTCTTTTATTGATTTTTTTACAAAGTCTTGAATCCTCACAATGTTTTCGACTTGACGTCATCAGTAAAGCACTCAAATTCTACGTACACTACGAATTAATGGAATCTTCATTGATCTCATATGGTTTTGAAAATCTGGGTAGGCTCCTTGATCCGGCATCGCTACTTTCGTAGTCATCTTTTTTTATTTTTGCTGAGATAGGGTCTGTTTACTTTGGAAGTGATTAAAAGAGAGGCGAAAAAATACCAAAGGGATATATATACAAATAAGTCGAAAATAAACTGACAATGCCATGGCAAAAAACGAAATATAACGAAAAGACAAACAACAGTACACAATACACAACATAGAAAACTAAAGACTGATCAAAACAAACACGACCAAATACCAGGGGAAATCTCGGGTGCTTTGGAAAGGTAAGCATCTCCTGCTCCACATATAACACCCGTCGTGTTACTACTATAAAATATTTTCATTAGCTATATCAAGTGATTCTGTAGCACACGTTAGTGGATTGTAATTAACAGTTATCTATCTCTAAGATAGCAACAAATTCATCAACCATCAACATTCATAAAGTGTTCTTTACATTTTTAAACAGAAAACTGGGTTATTTAAGTAAGAATCACCTAGATTGTATGGCAGTGCAAAGTTTTTACAAACTTTACGGATATGCATATGAATATGAAATTTTCTAACTCACTTTTTC
The DNA here is from genome assembly GCA_017311375.1 of Mytilus coruscus. NCBI lineage: Eukaryota > Metazoa > Mollusca > Bivalvia > Mytilida > Mytilidae > Mytilus > Mytilus coruscus. The sequence goes on along the minus strand of JAASAO010000216.1, from coordinate 41,537 downwards.
CGTTTAAGATACTCTTGTATGGTATTTGGCTGAAAAAGATTTTACGCAACCACATGAGCATACAACTACTAGATACCTCACTTCTTCACGAGAATGAAGAGTAGAAAAATGATCAGAAATATTAGATAAATGAGTGGAATACAGATATTTAATATAGTACTCCCCACAAATCAATGTCTTACATGGGATTCGAAAAGTGAACGAAAGACTTAAAAATTATACACGTCAGATAGGTCTTTTTGAGGAATAAGTTACTATATGAACCAAAGGATATAAAGTGTGGTATTTTAATCAAGATTCTTCCATGGGAACTGGAACACACTGGACATGGTGATTTAAAAACGGATTGAAATATATACATATTATGATTATTATGAACTTCAGCACCCGAAGAAATCGATTGAGTATTTACAACTATAAATTATCTAAAACATAGATGAACTACAAAAACGCGACACAGTAATGTTTGAAAATATTTGTTTGAATGTTTTGAAAACCGTTTGATGAAGTGACGTTTTGATTAAAATTATGAAAAAGAAAGATGGTGGATTAATTTGTATTTGTAAGAGACAAGCGAGCATTGTTACTCTTTTCGTGAACCTCGATGGTAAAACGAATGCAGACCCGATTATGCAGAACCACTCAATTAGTAATCTCTCCGAGCAAAATAAGGAGATGAACCGACGAAGAAAGGCTGGTATACAAAGAATTTGCTCGAATTGATCGCAAACATGAAAAAAATAAAAATAATAAAAAAATTGTTAAAAGCATGTTATCGATGGGTGCAGAAATCAAGGAATACCTCGATGTGATTGTTCAATCGAAAGTTACGGATAAATCTAAACAATCACTTACAACCGCAGATGACAAGATAGAGGTTAAAAACCATCAAAGTCCTTTTTTACATACCAGGTGCAAACAGAAGTTAGAGAACTAATATCTACTTGAGAAAAAATCCAGGCTTAGTTTTTTTTTAAATCAGGTCCAAAGTTGGGGTCGGACACTCTACCCCACCCATACGGAAAAGTTAATAAAAAATTCCCTACGGCAATACTTTTTTCCGCACTAGGTGCAAAGTGAAGCTGAGTAGCTGAGGTTTACTTGAGAAAAAATCCAGGGTTTTGTTCGGTTTAGTTTTTTTTTTTTTGAAATCAGGTCCAAAGTTGAGGTCGGACACCCTACCCCACCCATACGGAAAAGTTAAAAAAATTACCTACGGCAAAACTTTTTTCCGCACTAGGTGCAAAGTGAAGCTGAGTAGCTGAGGTTTACTTGAGAAAAAATTCAGGGTGTTGTTCGGCTTAGTTTTTTTTTAAATCAGGTCCAAAGTTGGAGTCGGACACCCTATCCCACCCATACGGAAAAGTCAATAAAAAATTTCCTACGGCAATACTTTTTTCCGCACTAGGTGCAAAGTGAAGCTGATTAGCTGAGGTTTACTTGAGAAAAAATCCAGGCAGTTGTTTGGCTTAGTTTTTTTTTTTTAAATCAGGTCCAAAGTTGGGGTCGGACACCCTATCCCACCCATACGGAAAAGTTAATAAAAAATTCCCTACGGCAATACTTTTTTCTGCATTAGGTGCAAACGGAAGCTTGTGGCCTAGGGTCTGCTTGACCAAAACTCCAAATCGGGGTATAGCACGGATTTATTTTCTAAATAGATGATAAATAATTTCCTTGCCCACCATTCTCTGTGTACAAACCTTTCGTCTAATCAAAAGTAAGCGAAATCCACTGGTTTAGAAATAGAATGTTTCGTTAAAACAGATTAGTCTGATTAAAAAAACATTAAAGCACGAGCGCAACTTTCTATTCTTGTAATGCAGAACAATTGTTACTTTTCAGGAACTATTTGACAGGATGCCGAGAATATGGAAAGCCATTTGACACAATATCACAAAAATAATTTCTGATGTCAAAGTCGATTCCATGTTACAAGCAATTTTGCCAGCATTTCAATAATTTTATAATTATTTACGATTCTATATACACTCAAAACTGTTGACTATTAAACATTTCAAGCGTGCAGTACGCTGTTTGGTATATTTAAAACGATTAATATTGTCTTTAAGTAAATGAACAGGAAATGAAATTTTAAAATTCATTGAATAGTGTCTTCGACTGCTTAATTATATATTAAACACTGATAGTATAGTAGTTATATATTAATAAAAACATTTTGAGTACGTTTGAATCTTATGCAACTTTTGGGTTCATAGACATATCCGAAAACTGGCTTGAGCCTGGTCTGATGCATATTTAGTCATTTAAAGTTTGTCTTTGGTATGATAACAAATGGACGTTGACAATCAATCCATTGATTCGAAATTTTCTTCAACTAAAACATTAATATGTTATCAGTCATGTGTATTCCTGTGCCGAAGTACATTTTTTTGGTAGTTTTACCTCCCCCTTTTTTAGTTGTTGTTGAAATTTGATTAAACCGAATTCCATGTTGACAAAACCATTTGAACCAGGTGATATAACAAGCTTCAGTATAAAAAGGGCATTTGAACCTTTTTTCTTAAGTTATTATGTACGTCTTTATCATTCTTTTCGTTTCCGTAACGGTATTAGAAACATTTACATACAATAAATTGTTTTTTTCTGTTTGTAAGGCAGACAGCCGTTAATAAGATTGTTTCATTACATCTAAGACTTCCAAATTATCTGTTATGACACATTTATTCCTGAGTTTGCTAAGATTTTTCTTGTATTATTGTTCAAAAACAATCCTTCTTACAAACACCAACAATATTGCTATGTCGTACCGAAACGCCCCCTCCCACCGCTTTGTAATGTGGAATACAGTCACGGGGTGTGACTATGATACTAGTCAAAGTCGAATAACTCTAGCTGAAAATGTCTAACTGAAAGGCAAACTAAATAATGATGATAATACATATGATCACAAACAGTCTTACATGTTGTACATTATATTTGTTTTTCGTTTATTCTCTTATGCATAAAACTGGTCGTAAGTTTTCACGTTTGAATTGTTTTACATTTGTTATTTCGGGGCCATTTATAGCTTACTATGCGGTATGGGTTCTAATCATTGTTGAAGGCCGCACGGTGACCTATAATTGTTATCTTCTATGACATTTGGTCTCTGGCGGAAAGTAGACCCTTTGGCAATCATTTTGTTATTTTTATATTTACATGAACCGAGTCTGAAAGCTTTCTGTAAAAAAAACTCATCAAAGATATATACCAGGCTTGTGATTATGTACGCCAGACCAGCGCTTCGCCTACAAAAGACTCATCATTTACGCTCGAAGTAAAAAAAAGTTAAATGATCAAATAAAGTCTGAAGAGCATTCAGGACCACAAATTCCGAAAGATTTTGCCAAATTCAGCAGGGGTAACTTTTTCAAGGGGAAGAAAATCTTTAGTGTTTCAAACATTTGAAAGAATTTTGTGTACAAAATGTCGTTGTGCTACAATAGTCCCCCAAAAAAAATATCAGTCGCATTACTCCTGCAAAAACTGTCCAATCGAAATGAAGGTAAGGACAACTACACATGATGGCAACCAACCCTACTTAGTATTCACATGATTATTGTTGTGTTTTGGATGGCAGTAAGGTCGAAGAGTACTACTATGTCCCTCTCAGCATGAAGCAGGGAACAATACATGTGTTTTTAAAGACTGGTGCACACAGAAATGCGATCAATACATCTGTGTAAGAAATGAACTAATAGGTCATGAACATGTCCACCATCAAAGCTAACTTCATAGGGAAAAGCGGACTGTATACTTATTGTTTAGATTTTATTTATTTTTTCGAAAAATGTCAGATAAATAAAATTGTTTTATTATTATCATACATAAAAATATAAATATTGACTCAGAATAACTTGTTGATAAGACATTATTAAGTATCGGATCAAGACATACAACAAGTCAATATAAAAACAAACATTATTGATTTGGTAACACGTTTGTGCATATTCATGAACAAAATATTACAATTGATGTATTCTATGTGAAGTAAAGTTATTGTTAATTTCTTATTGTCCTAAATACATGTATGCATGAAATGTAAGTCACATAAATTTAAGCTAACAAAAATCAATCCTTGTTTAGGAAGACCATACATTTCAAAAAGTCACATCATCGAGTACATATCTGAAAACGAACTTATATAGAACGATCACGAACACAAGACTATCATTCCTACCTGCGATTATTTAACGATGCTTGATTTCGTAACATCCAAATCACTGTTTTGTGACGACATACATTTATGTGTTTAATACCTATTTTGATGATGTATCACAAATGTCCTAAAGATGGGGCCTCGGTGGCCGAGTGGTCTAAGTAGTTCATCTACTGTATCACTAGACTGTCAAAAGTGAGGTTGTGAATTCGAACCCCACACATGACAGGTGCATTCGACCCCAATCTTAATTGACTTGGATTACCAGTTTCCTGCCGAATGTCGGTGTTTTTGCGGCTTCCTCTACCTATAAATACCGCCATGAAATAGCCGATAGTGCTGAAAGTGGTGTTAAACACTAAATTATCAATCATGTCATAATGTTAACTTTGAGACGAACTTATCAATAAAAAAAATTACAAACTGTGGTTTGGTGGCAAATAAGACACAATCAATAAAACACGTAATGGTATGAAACTGCCTAGGTGTGGTCGTAGTAGCGTTCTCGCCTTTAGAATTTGGTATTTGTTGAGTCTGAGCACGCGGTATTTAGGAGAAAGAGCAAAGGCTGTCTCGGAATCAGAATAATGTGTTATTATATTTGCCCTTTGACTTAAACATCAATTTATCCATATATGATAAGGATGCAAACAACTATATGCACAGGTCACTGTCCTGCCTTTAACAATGAGCAAAACCCTATCGTATGATAAGCACTATTGTACATATAAAAAAAAGACAGGAAAAACAAAATGCGAAACAATTCAACAAGAACAATAAAGGTATGATTTTTAGTTAGACCAAGCAAATACAGTTTTGGCAGACGGAAACTCCCGACAACTGAAATACATGTCCGTGGTTTAAGAAAGGCACATAAAGAATTTGGCGGGGTTAAACAGTTGCGAACGCTATCATGTGGAGCAGGATCTGCTTACCCTTTCGGAGCAACCGAGATCACCCCCACTTTTTGGTGGGGTTCGTGTTGTTCAGTCTTTAGTTTTCTATGTTGTGTTTTGTATACTGTTTGTCTTTTCGTCGCTTTTCTTTTTTGACCATGGAATTGTCAGTTTGTTTTCGACTTATGAATTTAAATATCCCTTTGGTATCGTTCGCCTCTCTTTTATAACGTTTTCTAACCTGGGACAATTATGAAACGTCACTACATACTGTGTTTTAAAATCACTGTCAGTAACAATAAGTGGAAAATGGCTTGACTCATCATATCGGTACTTAGAACAAATAAAATGCTTCGCAGGGCATAGCTTTGATACGATCGCAGATGTCGAATGTCTGTCTTTTTACCCAATCACTTCTCCAGCGAAACGGATTTTTGTTGGTTGCTTCACGACTAGCATAATAATCACAACAAACACGAACTCTACCGTACACATTTTTTTTTATCACATGAGTTTAAATATCTTTGATTTTTTAAATTTTTATTTGAACAATCAGATATACTAAGAAGCCATTTACATTATATTAGTTGAATGTGGTTGCGAGCCTCATTACAATAACATAAACGGTACTAATTTAACTACACCAGATGCGCATTTCAATAATTAATATCCCTTCAGTGATGCTCGAGTCCAAAATACCTGAAATCCAAAATCTAATATAAAAAAAGTAAAGAACAAAAATACAGAACTCCAAGGAAAATTCAAAACAGAAAATCCCTTATCAAATGGCAAAATCAAAAGCTCAAACACATCAAACGAATGAAAGTCGAAGAGCTGATGAAACCAAAAAGAACCGAAAGTATAGCCAAATCCGGACAAGGAATCAAGAGCTTTTCATGCGAGGAAGATCATGAGATTTCAAAATAATTTTCAAAATATTATAACAGCAAATTTCAATCAAAACAATATCCGTATGTTCATGCCAATACCAAAGTACAAAGTTTGAAAAAGAGACGGAGTCCTCTATGTCAATACATTTAAAACGTTGATTTACCTCACATTTAGTCTAGATAACAGTTTTACGGAATCATTGATGATCATCAAGTACGGAACATTGCATGATGAGAAAACCGGCACTTTCAAGGGTTTTTACTGGGGTATCGAGTCAATTACTGGACTTCTTCCAGACAGGAAAACTCAAGCCGAACAGGAGCGTCCGTTTTGCTGTGTGGGATGTATATGATACGTAGTCATATCCAGTGAGAATGGAAACTTTAAATCTTATGCATTATATATCGAAAGTGCTACGTACTCTGTACGTTAAAGAACTATTCCAATAACTTTTTGAGGGGTCCGTAGGTGGCTTGTTGCAAAGCAAAACATCTGCCGCTATAAAACAAAGCCTCTTTTATCAGTGGCAGCTGGAATCCCTTTTTCCATCCCTGTCTACCAACTTTGCAGACCCTTTCTATTGGATTTACTTTTAACTGGTTCTCGACCGGAATATGCATTGATATAAATAACTTGACGAAAAGCAACCAAGTAAGAATCATCAACACAGAAAATGTTTATTTTTAATACCAACCTACAATATGTACCAACTTAATTTGCACCGTAATAAAATTATCAATATCTCGTTTGTTTATAATAAACCTTTCTAAAATTGTACGTAAATAAATTTTGAAATTCTACTAGTCAACAAAAGAAACGATACAAGGCAATGTATTTTCCATATATAATGAAACTGGATACACTGTACAAAGGTAAACAATTGCCCAATTTGTCTAATATTTACAGAGTGTTATTTTCTTATTAAAACCATTGATTTAAAACAAATACATGAATATGTTTTTTTGCAATTTTTGTTATTTCAAAAATCGTATTTTCACCCAAAAATTCAAAAATCGATATTAGAACTTAAAACTTTAAACTTAAACATGGTCTGTTTAAAATTTTGAATGCCTTTGCAGATATTTGAATACTTAATTCTCATCTTCGAAATTAAATGCCGACTTTTGTCATCATTTTCCGCAGAATCAATTTGACCCCTGTGTTCAAAAACATAGTATTTTCTCACTTTCCGATTTGGTCAGATTCTTTTAATCATATGCATATGCATTTGCTTTGCAAATGAATGTTTTTCATTGAACAGTTTTTCCTATTTATTATATTTTATGATAAATTGGAGTTCAAACTGGTGTATCGTTACTTTTGTTGACTAGTATATAAAGAAACTAAGGTTTCAACTCCCTCAGGCAAAGTTGACCTTAGATAGATTTGGGCTTTTTTTTCTCTCCCTTTTGGTCATACAATTCTTCAACTGTTTCGGTTCTTATACATCCTTGGCTTTCAAATATTCGGCTTTGAGCGTTCCTGATGAAGGTAAATCCAGAAAAGCGATTCGGACGCATACAATTTATAACGTGTTGTTTTTATATTTTAAGTATGTACTTATGAGCATAGGTACCGTTATGACAATTCCTTCTAATCATGGCAATATAATTATACACACGTGTACATGGTTTTGTGGAGTAGATCATCTCATTACAACTGTTTCAGTGTATTCTGACTGCTAAGTACTATAACAGACTTATTATAATATAAAAATAAGAAGATGTGGTATGATTGCCAATGAGACGCTATCCACAAGTGACCAAATGACACAGAAATTAACAACTATAGGTCACCATACGGCCTTCAACAGTGAGCAAAACCCATACCGCAAAGTCAGCTATAAAAGGCCCCGAAATGACAAATGTAAAACAATTCAAACGAGAAAACTTACAGCCTAATTTATGTAAAAATAATGAACGAAAACAAATATGATACACAGATACAAACAACAACCACTGAATTACAGCTCCTGACTTGGGACAGGCTCATACAGAATGTGGCGGGGTTAAACTAGTTTGTTGGCGCCAGACCCTCCCCCGAACCTGGGACAGTGGTGTAACGGCACAACATAAAAACAAACTATGCAAAACAATAAACGAAAAACAAATACGAGAAACAGCAAAAAACGACAACCTCTAAATTACAGGCTCCTGACTTGGCACAGGCACATACAGAATGTGGAGGGGTTAAACTAGTTTGTTGGCGCCAAAACCTCCCCCTAAACTGGGACAGTGGTGTAACGGCACAACATAAGAGCAAAATATGCAAAACAATAAACGAAAAACAAATACGAGAAACAGAAAAAAAAAAAAAAAAACGACAACCACTCAATTACAGGCTCCTGACGTGGGACAGGCACATACAGAATGTGGCGGGTTTTAAACTAGTTTGAAGGCGTCAACCCTCCCCTTAACCTCGGATAGTGGTGTAACAATACAACATAAGAACAAACTATAAAAATCAGTTATTATAATTATGTTTTTGATTGTAGCATATATGTTGCTTTATTGCAAAAGTGTTTAATTTCGTGTAAGCTGAAATTTAATGCAAGCTATATGGCCGTAAGTGATAGACGAAAAACTCAAATCCAAGCATCTTCTTTGGTCTTACACAACGAAAACTTGCAAAGTGATCATTCAACTGAAAAAGAATTAAAATATATTAATATTTACAAACAAGAGATACAATGTTATGGCATAATTTGATGACGATGCTTTTTCTATTTTACATTATTAATAGTAATTGTTGTTCTGTTGATAAATGGTAAAATTAACAAAAACTTTGACTTTTCTGCATGGCCCTTTTGGACTTTAGTATATATATATTTGGCATACAGTTTTTTGGTCTCGTAAAATATAGCGAAGATTACCCAGAAACCGGCAACATCACGTGACGCTGTTCATAACAATAAATATTTCTACATTTTGTGTATTGTTTGTTAGCATTATTTAGAGGTTCCACGAGGTTTACTGGTTTATTGCGACCATTACCAGCAATTTTCTTCTGAAACTTATGGACTTGAACAGTAATATACATAAAACGCAACAGAACTTTTTTTTATCACAAAAACTCTATTGGTTATTTTTTTCATAATTAAACAACAACGAAATATTTTTTTCTAAATGCAGGTGCCATTATTAAAAAAGAAAAACCGCTTTGAAAAAAATCATGGATGCATTTCGTAAATCTTAACAAAGTTATTGATGACGGCTGTTCATTTCACCATTCTTTTTTTTTTATTAAAGGCAATACGGTTTATCTCATTTATAAGATACACCAATTTAATGAAAGAGATTTGATTATTTATTTTCCATAAAAGAACTATTGTATCATTCGGATCCGCATCTTGTTTCAGGCTAATTAACATCAAGTGACTTTTCAGCCTCACATCATATAAACAAACCATGACATATTTTTTTCATACTTCGTGGTTTAAACCGTGCGAAAGTATAATACAATTAACAAGTCATCGAGCTTGTCTTGGATAGATTAGACAGGGAGAATAGAAAGTCAATTAAATGACAGAATTCTTAATCATAAAATGCCTTTCGAAAATTAAAAGAAAAAATGGGGTTGTCGTACATTTTTTTTGGTTTTTTTTTTTTTGGCTATTATTAATAATACAAAATAGAAATAAAATACTGTACATTATATGATAGAATTGAATAACCTGAATTGTTTAATCCCTCTTATCGTGGAACCTTATCAAAACAGTTGACTCCACCACCTTTTATAGACGTATCAAACATATTGAAAGTATTAGTTCAACTATGTTTCATTATAGAGAATGGATAACGTAGATACACTCTCATGTTTCAGGAATTAGCCACAAATCAATCATGCAAAAAACCAAAACAAACAAACAAACAAATTCTCTGAAACTGACCTAATTAAGACGCTTTACTTTTTGTTTTTTCAACATCAATATTGTTAATATGTTTGTTTAACGTGTTTGTTAACTGACAAGAAGTTTAAACATGGGAGCTGCTTCTGTCCCTATTTTTTCGGACTTATTTTTTTATTCGTATGAATCAGAATTCAAAAAGGCCTTCTAACGGAAAAATTCTAGATCTCTTTGATCCCATTCAACTTGAACATAAGGTTACCGCAGATACAGTAGGAATGCTTCATACATTCCATCTAGAAATTAACTATGTGATCTTAACTTTTCGACAAGAGTTGCCTTCAACTTTCCCCTCGTGAACTTCTATTCTTACATCCGAGTAATCCTGTTGCCTTAAAATTTATATCAATGTACATACAAATTGCCAAGGATGCGTAAACATTTAAAAAAAAACTCTTATATATAGGATTTGACTGACACAATTTGAGCATTAGTTACTTCCCTTTTTGTTGACATTGTAGAGTTCTTAGTGCACAAATTCCGTTAAAACAGCCAAATTTAACTTGTTATACTGACCGCTAGTCTTTAGAAAAAGTTGTTTTCTGAACAATTCTATTTTCTTTTAGCCTTGATTGATTCATCACTGATCTAGTAAGGATCTTTTATCAGACTTGGTACCACTTGCTTCACGTTGGTTAGTCAAGTAGGAAAATCATCCATTTACCCCTCTAAAATTGCGGCCAAGGGGAATAACTCAAACTCTAATTACGTCCTATCGAAACCTATCTATAAAGAAGCATAGGTAGGTACATGTAACTAATCAGTAATACTTACTTTTATCGAACTACTCGAAGCATAATGAGACATTTCTATTGGAATGATATTGAACAATTTGCTCCATTTCGAACTGTACGAAATTCCAATGCGTTTCATGCAGAGAAGGTCATATAAATTAAGTGACTTTGTCCTACAAACAAATTTGTTGTTCAAATGTTTGTATTTAGCCATTGCACTCTTACTTAACATCATAACAGAACTATGTTTAAATTGGGGAAGATAAACCCGAAAGTCTTTATTATACCCGAACATAACAGTGACATCGGACAAAGTCTTGTTAATCAGATACCGAACATTTTCAATGATCACGTAGTTGTCATCTGTAGCAATTAACGTCCAGTCAGACTCATTTCCATACGTGTCATAAATCTTTGAAATTGCTTCTTGGTATTTTGATCTCCTTTCCTTATTTTTCAAATATAAAACCGGAAGTCCACATGTTTTAGCACCATTGTTTACTAGATACCGGACGTGATTACAGCGCTTGCTCCAAGTTTTGTTTACAGCAATTCCACCAGTCATGCAATTATTTGTTAGAATATAACATGATATTGAAATAGATTCTCGCAACATAATTCCTTCTTTTGTCATTTTATCTGGATGAATAGAAATAAATATGTAATTCATAAACTATCAGTAATATAACATTTAGTTTATTATTTTTAAGCATGTCCTATACAGATTTAAGGCAAGAAATAATAACTTGGAAAGCTACTGTTTTTCCCAGTATGAACGATGCATTTGATATTGACTTTTGATTACCAAGGAGTTTACTGTTATAAGTATTTCATCTTTTATAACGATATCATATATGCATACAATCAAATAAATGCAATCATAGCTTTGAAATTCTTTTTGTTTCTGGCCAACGTAGATACTAGTATCTTGCCTCAGGAAGGGATGAGTCGAACTTTTATTAAAAAAAAAAAAAACAACATCGGATTCGAACAAAACATTCTCTGAAACTGACCTTATCAAGATGCTTGATTTCTTGATTGACGACATATTTGTTACGTTTGTGAGGATGTGTTTTTCAACAAACAATAGACATTTCCATGGGAATCAACGGTGCTCCGCTTCTCGTCGACTTGTTCCTTTATTCATATGAAGCAGATTTCATACAGGAGCTTCTTCGGGAGAATGAAAAGAAGCTAGTACTGTTCCACTATATATATGATGTCCTCTCACTAAATAATTCAAAGTTTGGTATGTATGTTGAACGCATCTATCCCATCGAGCTTGAAATAGAGGATACAACAGAAACAGTTTAATCTGCCTCATATCTTGAATTTTATCTAAAAATTAACAATGAAGGTAGGTTGAGAACAAAACTTTATGATAAAAAATTATTTCAGCTTCAAAATTGTGAACTTTTCATTTCTATATACATATGTAGAAACATTCCAGCAGCGTCTGCATATTGAGTATATATATCTCCAAGTTGATACGATATCCCAGAGCTTGCATATCCAATCATAATTTCATTGATAGAGGGTTGCTGCTTACAAGGAAGCATTTAAACCAAGAGTTTCAAGAGAAGAATTTGAAATCATCCTTTCGAAAACTTTACGGACGCCATCATGAGCTGGTTGACCGTTATGTAAAATCTGTTTCATAAATGACAACGGATTATGTTCCAATCGTCGAAACCACAATCCCGTCTTCTTTACCCCGAATATGACCGACCGAATTAAACTTATAACCGAATTTGTACTTACATGATCAACACGACGGGTGTCATTTGTGAAACAGGATCTGCTTATCCTTCCAGAGCACCTGAGATCACCTCCGATTTTTGTGGGGTTCGTGTGGTGGAAACAAAGGATTGTCATGTACATATGTTGACAACATGTGAACAGCACAAACTTCTACTTTCCCATCACTGGCATATTTTCCGAGAATAGTTCGATTTATTCCATAAGTTATGCATTTTAAGGAACCATAATTTATAGAGAATCATTATATTCGATAAAAAAAAGTGTACCTGTAGATTGGCACAAATATTTCGTTAAGTAGCGCAACGCAAAACCTTTGAAAAATAATATTTGGCGCAAATGATACACCTTGAAAATAACAGTCGCGAAAAGAAATGCAGCCAAGCCCCCCTCCCCCCGGGTTAAGTTAAGATTGCCACCAGGATGTAAAAATAAGAACAATGAGATAATTTTCCACCATGTCCCAAATGACGAAGAGGTTTGCAAGGAGGATGTTAACACAACATACCAGCGAAAAATGTACTGAATAAATTAAAGATAATTACATGTATATTAAATGTACAAAGATGAAACATCTTCGTGTGTCTTGCAATCACTGTCTTCTGTTTACTGCTTTTACAGAGATGAAAATATCAACAACGAACAATGTTTACAGAATGAACAGCATGGACATAATTCGAAATTTCGTTTGCTATGGGGATATTAAATTCTCAAAGAGAAATTATATTACATTGGACAGAAAATCATTCATATGTCACAAAAAGTTTAAAAAGAAATTGGGAATACATTAAACATCTTAAAACCAATCAATTCAGTTATTTTCTTATTAATGCAAACGGTATTTGATTTGCGTAAATAAGACACAATGTACGCATTTATGTAAATAAGTGATTATTTTCAATTAAATAGCAGATATTTTGCACTGTTTATATATTGCTTAATCATCAAAGTTTTTACTCGATTATGCCAAATTGACGGTTTATATAATTACGAATTTCAAACAGAAATTAAGAATACAACTCAAACAATTATGACTATTTCATTTCCAATTCAACATTGTTAAAATAAAGAATGAGAATGCCACCCGTAAATAACGGTTTTGTCCGACATAAAAAAAAATAATGCTTAATTTTTCACACTTATACATATGCCTCAAGCGGACTGTTTCCTTCTTTCTTGAAACTTCATGAGCTAGAAAATATACTAAATTAGTTGATACCAAACTGAACCTGAAATGAACGCCTTATGTCAAATTATTCTTCTTTCAAATGATATATAGTAAACAAATGATTATTTTGATATGGGACAGCAGAAAAAAAACCTAAAAAAAAAAAAAATTAAAAACAGAAGAATGCACAAGTAAATGTGATATGATTCAGTCTGTTTAAATTGATTTTAGTCCAATATAAACTGAAGGATTTTTTTGCCGGAAAAAAATCTCAATATATATATAGCAGTCTATGGTTTGTTATTGACCCCCACCCTCTCCCCATGAAAAAAATAAAAAAAAATAAAATCATGTTCATAACTACATCTGGTAAAAAGAAGTAAAGAGATTCCATCATAATCTGTATCTCAAATGTGAACTCAGAACCAGGGAAGGGGGGCATTTTTAGCTGACTATATGGCACATGTATACTTTTTGCTCATTGTTGACGGTTATAGTTCTCTCACTAAATAATACAAAATTTGGTGACTATGTTGAACGAATCTATCCCATCGAACTAGAGATAAAGGATACTACAGATACAGTTAAGTCGGCCTCATATCTTGACTTACATCTAGAAATTGACAATGAGGGTCGGTTGAAAACAAAACTTTACGACAAAAGAGAGGATTTCAGCTTCCCAATTGTGAACTTTCCATTTCTATGTAGCAACATTCCAGCAGCGCCTGCATACGGAGTATATATCTCCCAATTGATACGATATTCCAGGGCTTGTGTTTCCTATCATGATTTCCTTGATAGAGGATTGCTGCTCACAAGGAAGCTATTAAACCAAGAGTTCCAAATGGTGAAGTTGAAATCATCCCTTCGTAAATTTTACGGACGCCATCACGAGTTGGTTGACCGTTATGGAATAACCGTTTCACAGATGATATCGGATATGTTCCTTATGTCGTAACTACAATACCCTTCCCTTTTCACGAATGTGACTTACCGAATTAGACTATTTACCGGATGTGTAATAACATAAGCAACACGACGGGTGCCACATGTGGAGCAGGATCTGCTTACCCTTCCGGAGCACCTGAGATCACCCCCAGTTTTTGGTGGGGTTCGTGTTGCTTAGTCTTTAGTTTTCTATGTTGTGTCATCTGTACTATTATTTGTCTGTTTGTTTTTTTATTTTTGGCCATGGCGTTGTCAGTTTGTTTTCGATCTATGAGTTTGACTGTCCCTCTGGTATCTTTCGTCCCTCTTTTATAAAATTATAGCTTCAAAACTATTTATCGTATACAGAAACGGTTAAAGTACTTTCGTCATTATTGTAAAGATAAAACCAAAATTTCCTTTTTCACATATTAACTCTCATAATGTATTACTAACGGATCTACCATTGAACTATCAAAACATGTTAAAATATAGTAAGATTACCTTAGATATACATAATACTTGATATAAATACACCTAGTTTACAAATAACATAGCTGTTGATATAAATGCACTGAGTTAACATATAAGTAGATTGATTTAAAACCGCGTATTACCTATTTCAGTATAAAACAGAAGTATTCTTATATTTATGGTAAAATTCTAAATGTAGGGTAAGTTTAAACAGCAACATGGTTTACTGGTGTCATCGTACATATAATGGTTCTATGCTCCAACAAATAAATTTTATCGTTTTGCAGAAAATACCATACAACCATTGAAAGATAACCCCACAGGACTATTTGAGCCCCATTTGAGCATCGTTTGACATTTCTTGTTGTATGATCTGATTTAGAAATGGACAATTAATTGTATTTTATATCTCAGTCCATTTCATATAATCAGATCACTTCAGTAAAGGTATTAGATAACTATGAAAATATAATGTTTGGAATTAAACGTATTGGTAATTTGCTGCTGTCTACCCGCCGTGTTCAACAGAGGCGGATTTAAGGGGGCAGATGAGCCGGGTCCCCCTTATGTAGCTACATATATGGTTAACGCATGTTTCCGTGTAAACATTTAGTCTAAAAGGTTGGCATAGGCTAACTGATCAAAATGAACAGATTCGCCTTGAGATACAATGTCACGTCTTCAGACATTACTACATTGCACGTGTGCCAATGTTAATAACTTACTTACAACTTGGGGGTCCCCCTTACAATTTCGGTGAATAAATTAGCTGGTTCTTCCGCGAATTGCATTTTGGTGATGATATCCGGAGGTGGAAGGTTCCAATCTTTTAATGACACTACATAAACAGTGCTGATATAAAATATCATCAATCAGTACTTTTGTTATCCATTCCTTTTCAGTACTTTTAATTATATGCATGTTTTCAGTTATGTTGAGAAAAAGTTGTTTTTAATACTGAATATTTTATTAAATTTCAGTACTGAATTTCCGTCATTTTTCTGTCCTGAAGGGTACTTTTGAAGGGAGGGCTTACATCCAGACTACATATGTACGGGTTGTTCCATTATTAAAGGCCGTATGGTGACCTATACATGTAATAGCTTATTTTCACATCTTTTGAACTCTGGAGGATTGGCAATCAAACGATTTTCTTTATACTTCAAGTACGTACTTGTACAAGGAACCGGTTAAAAAGCTACTGGTACGTACTCGCTTATTTGAATTTATATTTATTGTAATATTTCTTTTTTTTTAAATCACATTATTACGTACCGTGATGGAAGTGTAAGTCGGAATCCAAATCCGGCATTATGCTTTGAATTGGACTACGATCTGTGATACTATGCTCAAATGTTTCTAGCTTGTCTGCAAGGCGTTGTATTATATCAAAATCACTGTGCTTTACTGATTGTTCAAATGTTACCGTTTGATTTAAGATCGTGAAGTATAGAATTACTCCAATGAAAAATCCACAGAGAAACTTTTCGAGTAATTTTCCTTCCATTTTATGAACAGCTACATTTCTTCCGCTTAATACAAACAAACTAGACATTTTTACTTAATCCGGTATAAACTATAAATAATAAGATTTAGTTGTTATCTTATTGTTTGGTGATGCACTACACGATTCTCTCGATGCACGTCTATGGTCACTGAATAGGCAATGGAAAATTATTGATGTTCAAAGTTAATAAATAATTCTTGTTTTAAAAACACGTGTTACAAAAAAGGGAAATATCTCGAGGCACAAATCATGTCAATATCATAATATTGATGTTTCTACAGTTTTGTTTTGAAAAATAAAACTTAGTGTATGTAACATATTGCGAGAAATAATGCATGGTATCTTCTATCTGATATCTCCTTAAGAAAAGACGACCTTCTTACAAAATCTATGACAAATTTTGAATATTAATATTTAAATCAATAGTTGAAATCATTAATTTTTAAATATAGAAATATTACTGTATTACGATGATTAAAATGTTTATGCATGATGTGCAATTTGCTCAAGAATAAGCGACATGAAAACATCTGGGGTCAAACTTTAAATGATTTTTTTTATTAATATTAAAAAAAATAGTCGATATCATTTATGTTTAGGTATAGAAATATTAATGTTTTACGATAATAAAGCCAATGTTTATTCATGAGCTGCGAATTAAGAGAAACATTCTCTCTTCGGAGATGGTCGAGGTTAATATTTTGGATTCTAAACTATTTAACTTAGCAGTCACAGCAAAGTTTCAAAATAGACCAACACCTGGCTAAGGACTCCAAGCTATATGTACAAGAGATTGTGATCCTTGGTTTCAAGATATTAAACCTGTCCATTTCGTCTCTTCAATTTTTCCCAAAATACTATCGATATTTCATCAAATATCAATTCTCTAATATGAACTTGAAGGTTTACTTTTATAAATTTTGACTTGGATGGAGAGTTGTCTCATTGGCACTCATACCACATCTTCTTATATCTATTGAAAAAAAAAACAGAATCATTTCTAACCTGTGATTCATAATTAATGAATCATTCTACATATCGTAGACCTCTAGTTTATATTATATATACATATATGTGATTTCACGCGGTTGAACCAGAGACAAATGTATATATACAGTGTGAGAAAGGCAATTTCAACAGCGAAATCAAGTCAACAATCGCTGCCCGCGTGCCTTTAACGAGAAGTTGCAATACCGTTGTTATCGCTATTTTGTAACTGCTAACAGAGAATATCGCATTGCACATTCGATTGTTCTTTTACATCAATTATTTCAAAACAGTATAATATAGGTATATATTTTAATTTCTTATTCAGTTTGTAGCATTTCTTAGGTGAAAATATTGTGACGATAAACGTTTTGTGCATGTGACCACCCCTGGGGTTGGCAAAAATGGTGCCCGATGTACAAAAATGGTGCACCATGCACATTTTAATGTAATATATTGATTAATTCATCAATTGGTCTTTGGTTGAAATTCAATAATCATATCAAACTATACAACATAACGTTCCTTAACACATATTCCATCTTTTGGCGACTAAACTGACGGTGACATGCGAAGGTGTACTGGAAACTTTAATTTGCTTCTGTTTTCCATCTTGTGTCAGCTGCAACCCAGATTTGTCCATAAAGCAAAAGGAATAATCTTTAACATCACTCACCACGAAGAACTTAATTCAATGTAAAAATTGATGTCCCTACAAAAACAATTTACAACTAACCTGTAGAAAGGGTCGAAATCTGGCCACCATTGCAACACCAGAGTAATTTGCGGCAGTAAAACACAGATTTTTTATTGTTAACTCACATTAATTTTAAGCAACGACATATCACTAAATCCCGGCCATACAAATTATCCTTATGGCGAATGCCAAAAGCCTGTTTGCAAGAATCAGAATGGTATCCTATGCGATGATTGTGATAACTCTGGCATCACATTATATGCATCAAGATGACGGTTAACCAATATAACGAGTTATCAGAATCGACAGACTTTTACGAATTCATTTTTTGACCTTGTCAACAAACGCCCATTCAAACACACCGCTGTCTCCTTTATCAACATCGTATGTAAACAATGGGGAATGTGACATCTTTAAAGAAATGGAAGACGTAAGAATACGGCATCCAAATAAATTTATGTGTTCATTTCTTAACATGAACAGATTCAGGTACAAGGTTCTCTTCCATCATAAGACATAAGACATAAAACTTTATTTAGAGTCGGTATATGCAATACAATTACAAACATAAGCTCTGAAGAGCTTTTAAAACCGACAGAACAAAAGTACAACAAACAACATATACATATCAAGTCTTGCACACATACAATTAAACATAGAAAGCAAGAGTTAATATCAATATATAAACATGCAACACAAAAGTTCTTTCAAGCATTTTATAAGTTAAACACACACCGAAGCATGCACTTTTGAGGTAAAAACACAAAAGCAAAAGTAAAATGGTTCCCAACATAAAAAGCACATAGAGATTAGTAACTACAATTAGCACAAAATAGCAGAAGCACTATAGTAAAGAGAACAAAATAATTTTGCCATGCTGAAAACAAAGCATTAAACAAAAATAATAAACAGAATTAACTGGTTTTGCAGGCAAAACATTGGCATGAGCTGCCAGACCAAAAATTTATCAAGTTCTTGAATTGATTTAAAGATGATTGCTTACGAAGCTCGTCTGGCAGCTCATTCAAAAAACTATTGACAACAAATACATGTGACTTGCTCATTTTTTTCTGAAACAAAATTGGATGAGACCTTAGTCCTATAACATAAGCCTTCGTAGGTTCATATCGATTGCTTTCGAAGTTTTCTATCGGATATTTTTTTACTATCGATGACAATACCGAACCACGAAGTCTTATCAGAAGTAGCTATATCTCTTAGCATTTATAAAATTTATTACTCACTGCAAAAACTACTAAAAGTAATAACAGCAACCATTTTCTACATAAGAAAATGCCTGTACCAATCAGGAACATGACAGTTGTTATCCAATCGTTTGATGTGCTTGAGCTTTTGATTTTGCCATTTGATTAGGGACTTTCCTTTTTGAATTTTCCTCGGAGTTCAGTATTTTTGTGATTTTACTTTTTACAAGAGACATGTCCAACTCTGCCCTGACGTGGCTGCGAACTTATACATTCCGCACAGCCAAACGGACTACCCACTTTGAAACTGGTTTTACTGTCGGTCGGAGGCAGACCAAAGTGACCACATTCTATTCGTCAGTCATCTTTTGGAGATTAAAACAAAGGAAACACGAGCTATTATATCCGACATTGAAACATATACACGGCATCAATACAATAGCATTTATTTCTATCTGTAAAACCAATTGCCACAATTGGTTTTAGTTTTAAAATGAATTAGAATTGACTGCTCGTACCATAATAAAACAAGAATTTAGTATATTTTAATCACTATTTGTTATAACAGAGAAGTGTAATATACCAAAAGGACAATCAAAAGTCCATAACAAACTATCAAACTCTTTTAGGTCATTTTTTAGTAACATCAAACTTTGTCAATGGGACCTGCTTTGATACGATAACTGCCCTTAAATTTTTACTAGATAACATTTTGTTCGCTATGGAGATTCCGTATATCGTCAAGTTATCGGAATTCCAATGGGAACTAACTGTACACCACTTATTGCAAACCTGTTTTTGTATTGTTAGTGTTACAATTTATGACTACAATCAGCAAAAACCCATCGAAACAACATCTGATACCAAAATTTAATAACACTTTTAGATATTTGGATGATATATTGGCTCTCAATATGGCGACTTCAGTATGTACACTAAAGAAATTTATCCTGCTGAACCGACTTTAAATAAAGTTAATACTAACAGTAAACACTGCCCTTTCCTTGATCTTGATATCTATATCTTTAACGGGAAGCTTCATACCAAAATTTACTCTAAAAGAGATGATTTTTCATTTTCTATTGTGAATTATCCAATTTTAGATGGTGACGTTCCCTTGTCACCATCTTATGGTGTTTATATATCTCAACTTGTTCGATTCGCTTGTGTATGTAACAACGTATTTGATTTTAACGAAAAAAATCCCGAAAAATTATTAGGGGACGACCATTTGATATTTTCGGGGGCAGGAGGATTTGTTTTGGATGGGTTATTTATTTTTATGGACCAAAAGGACAGATTATTTATTTTCTGCACTGTTGAAGCATGATTTTTCATTTTCATTAAAACAAGGGACTGATTATCTATTTTCACAATTATATTTATAATATTTGAAAACATACAATTTCTAAATTTTTTTTTTATTCTTAAATAAATAACATAGTCAATTAAGTCAATCAGAATTAATCATCATCCTCTGGAAGTTAATCTTCTGAATTGCAAACTGCATATATTGCATACGTACAAGGTATTAAAGCTGGGCTGTAACTAGCCTCTTTTAAAAGTTGTCAAACATTTTCGCCGAGCGGAGCGAGGCGGAAAAAAATCGGCGAAGAATCTGGGGTTCGCTGAAGGCCCCAAGAAGCTGTAGAAAAAATGGCGCAAAATCATGCATTATGCGCGTTTCCTAGACCCTTTCAAATTTTTTTTTTTTTAAAATCAATCGGGTCCAGGACCAATCCAGTATATCTTATCAAAATCCTTCGCAATTAAGTCCATTTTTTTATGTGCAATGTGTATCATAACTGTTCCTTGTAACGGAATATATTTTTTCAGCATTTATTTTCATATTTTAAAATCAATCGGGTCCAGGACCAATCCAGTATATCTTATCAAAATCCTTCGCAATTAAGTCCATTTTTTTTTTTAGTATTAGCGATGTCGAAGAAAATTGCGAAGGATTTTGATAAGATATACTGGATTGGTCCTGGACCCGATTGATTTTAAAAAGCAATGAGCAAACGTTTAACATACAGAAGACATAAAAATCTAAAAGAGTAGTTAACGAATTCAAAGAAGAAAAATGATATAAACAGACGAAATTAAACAAAAGATAAAAATGTCACGCACAATAAACTAATTGAAGAGCTTAACTAAAAGAGGAAAAATACCAAATTAACAGAGAGAAGAAAAAAGATAAAAAACGATTGTATAAACAGGTGTCGTATCCCCATAAGAGAATTCAAATTGGAACTATTCTACATATTACAAGAAAGGAAACATATAGGCTAGGGATACCTGATGAGGATAGGCCTAGGTCTACATGACCATAACCGAAACACCTTTTTTAGTATTAGAAACTCAGACCTGACCTGGATTTCTATTCTAAAAATACACACACAATAATTATACTACAAACATACAAGTGTGAATTTCTAGAAAATATGAATATATGCAGAAGAATGTATTCCATTACCAGAAGAATGTATTCCATAACCAGAAATATGTATCATTCACTGAGTTTACCAGCTCTAAATTACTCTGATTGTATGCACATAGAAAATGGAATTAATCACGAAGGATTATAATAAGATATACTGGATTGGTCCTGGACCCGATTGATTTTAATATATTATTTGGAGCCTCGCTTCATTCCGTGGTCTAACCTGAGTATCGACTTGTTATTAACAAGACAATCTCCATATATGCTTATTATAACCCTTTGTCGAATTGCTCATCAAAACCATGGTCAGGGACAAAAAAAACTGAAATATAGATTTGAAAAAACTATATAAAACATCTCTTGACCAGAGGAAGGGACATTGAAACTACATTGAACAATTAAGAAAAGTTAATGGAAGATCAATAATTTACAATGAAGAAACAAATAGTTATGTCCGAAATAAATGTGCCAGATGAAAAGAATACAGGAAGTACTAAACAGGATATGTCAATTAAAGTCAAATGACAAGAATAATTAATTGCATCAACAGAATGCTATAAAGTTCTTGACTTATACATACAAGTCACCGGTTCAAATTTGATTCTCATGGGGATTCGACCACCTGTATATACGAATATTACAATAATAACATATTCAGCAGCTGACAAATAATAGTTTTTTTTTTTTCTAAATGAAAATACTAATTGACTATAACTATCAAACTATAATTCTTTAACTGACCAGTAAATAATACTATTATTTTAATAGAGATACTAGATATATATACAATGTATGTAAAGGACTTTCTATTTATTTTCATTAGTAGAAGAAAATAATACATTATTATGTGTATCTGTTACGGGCACTCCTGAACTATTTTAAGATATAGTTAAGGTTAAGTGAGGTCAAAATACACGTGCATGTATATGTGACGTATATAGAATCAACCAATCAGCATACGAGATCTTGTAATCACGTGGAGGCAATTAGATAGAAATATTTGACTGATAAAATACACATACTTATCTATCACACAGTGTAGGATCTATTTTAACGCTATAACATAGGAAGTAAAGGACTGTTTTGTCTTGTTCTTTTAAAAAACCAGTAATAATCATCTCTCAAACAGAGATTGATAATACAAGTTTTCTCAAATAGAATAACAACATGAAATAATCTCTCAAATAGAGACTGCTATTAATAGAATAGCAAAAATAAAGTAATCTCTCAAATAGAGACTGCTTTAATAACTAGATTATTCTCAAATAGAATAACAAAAAGATATTTAATCTCTCAAATAGAGTATTAAAAGCAATGAGCAAATAGAATAACAACATATAATAATCTCTCAAATAGAAACTGCTATTAATAGAATAGCAATAATAAAGTAATCTCTCATACAGAGAC
Source organism: Mytilus coruscus (assembly GCA_017311375.1). NCBI lineage: Eukaryota > Metazoa > Mollusca > Bivalvia > Mytilida > Mytilidae > Mytilus > Mytilus coruscus. The sequence goes on along the minus strand of JAASAO010000216.1, from coordinate 18,374 downwards.
TGCTTTAATAACTAAATTGTTCTCAAATAGAATAACACAAAAAAAGATATTTAATCTCTCAAAAAGAGTATTAAAAGCAATGAGCAAACGTTTAACATACAGAAGACATAAAAATCTAAAAGAGTAGTTAACGAATTCAAAGAAGAAAAATGATATAAACAGACGAAATTAAACAAAAGATAAAAATGTCACGCACAATAAACTAATTGAAGAGCTTAACTAAAAAGAGGAAAAAATACCAAATTAACAGAGAGAAGAAAAAAGATAAAAAACGATTGTATAAACAGGTGTCGTATCCCCATAAGAGAATTCAAATTGGAACTATTCTACATATTACAAGAAAGGAAACATATAGGCTAGGGATACCTGATGAGGATAGGCCTAGGTCTACATGACCATAACCGAAACACATTTTTTAGTATTAGAAACTCAGACCTGACCTGGATTTCTATTCTAAAAATACACACACAATAATTATACTACAAACATACAAGTGTGAATTTCTAGAAAAATATGAATATATGCAGAAGAATGTATTCCATTACCAGAAGAATGTATTCCATAACCAGAAATATGTATCATTCACTGAGTTTACCAGCTCTAAATTACTCTGATTGTATGCACATAGAAAATGGAATTAATCACGAAGGATTATAATAAGATATACTGGATTGGTCCTGGACCCGATTGATTTTAATATAAGTATCCCCATAAGTAAAATCAAATTGGAACCATTCTAAATATTACAAGAAAGAAAAATATAGGCTAGGGATACCTGATGAGGATAAGCCTAGGTCTCATGACCATAACCGAAACACCTCCTTTAATATTTGAAACACAGACTAAATCTGGATTTCTATTCTAAAAATACACACACACACACAATTATACTGCAAACATGCAAGTGCAAATTTCTTAACAAAATATGAAAATAAATGCTGAAAAAATATATTCCGTTACAAGGAACAGTTATGATACACATTGCACATAAAAAAATGGACTTAATTGCGAAGGATTTTGATAAGATATACTGGATTGGTCCTGGACCCGATTGATTTTAAAATGTTATTTGAGTATCCCCATAAGTAAAATCAAATTGGAACCATTCTAAATATTACAAGAAAGAAAAATATAGGCTAGGGATACCTGATGAGGATAAGCCTAGGTCTCATGACCATAACTGAAACACCTCCTTTAATATTTGAAACACAGACTAAATCTGGATTTCTATTCTAAAAATACACACACACACAACAATTATACTGCAAACATGCAAGTGCAAATTTCTTAACAAAATATGAAAATAAATGCTGAAAAAATATATTCCGTTACAAGGAACAGTTATGATACACATTGCACATAAAAAAATGGACTTAATTGCGAAGGATTTTGATAAGATATACTGGATTGGTCCTGGACCCGATTGATTTTAAAACCTGATGAGGATAAGCCTAGGTCTCATGACCATAACCGAAACACCTCCTTTAATATTTGAAACACAGACTAAATCTGGATTTCTATTCTAAAAATACACACACACACAACAATTATACTGCAAACATGCAAGTGCAAATTTCTTAACAAAATATGAAAATAAATGCTGAAAAAATATATTCCGTTACAAGGAACAGTTATGATACACATTGCACATAAAAAAATGGACTTAATTGCGAAGGATTTTGATAAGATATACTGGATTGGTCCTGGACCCGATTGATTTTAAAATCTGAAGCGCAAGTTCTGTTTTGATTTTTTGACAATATTCTGGTCTCAAAGCAAAATATATAGATTCAGTGTAAGACTCTTAGTTTTTAGGGACAACATCAAAAGACCAATATGTAGGACAAAGCAAAAAATGTTTCAGTTTGCAGAAAAACCTTTTATACCTGTCAATTATGTTTTTTTCAAATTAAGTTAAGAGGGGGCTGATTATCATTGATATAACTATGTCAAGTCAGTTTTTATAACACATTTCAATTACAACTTGATGTAGCTCCTAACTGGAATACAATTTATAGTAGTTTGTAATAGACAAAAGGTCCTTAAATATAATAAAACTCAAGTTTAAAACATAATTACTAAATTACAAATAGAATGCAACACTAAAAAAATAGTCATAAAGAAAGGCAATCAATGAACAAAAGACAAACCTGGGAACAGATAAAACACAAAACAACAAACATTATAGAAAATCAACACTGAAAAATAAAAATAAATGAGAAACATGGATCTCAAAAAAACAGGGGCTACGTCAGAGGGTGAACAGAACGTGTTTCTTGCAAGACACTTGCCGTGAAAACAATTTGATATGAAGAAAAGCTTTTGTTTTGAAAATTCCAACATGAGGCATTTGCCTCAATGTAGTTATGGCCCTGTTATAAAGGTGAGATAAATGTTCACGAGACAATATACCTCAAGTGAAATGAAACCGATTTTCAAACATTTCAAATACATTAATATTTATATTTATTAAAAGATTTGGGAAGTTTTTCTCGAAAAAAATATGAAAATAGACGAATTTTGGAAGAATCTGGTGCCATCTCATACTTCAGAATAGCATCTATGAAATGGCTTAAAAGACCTGCCAAGTTATTTTCAATACATTGTAAGTCAAGTTATTTATTTTCAAACTACCACAGAACAAGCGCAAGTTCTGTTTTAATTTTTTGACAATATTCTGGTCTCAAAGCAAAATATATAGATTCAGTGTAAGACTTTTAGTTTTTAGGGACAACATCAAAAGACCAATATGTAGGACAAAGCAAAAATGTTTCAGTTTGCAGAAAACCTTTTATACCTGTCAATTATGTTTTTCAAATTAAGTTAAGAGGGGCTGATTATCATTGATATAACTATGTCAAGTCAGTTTTTATAACACATTTCAATTACAACTTGATGTAGCTCCTAACTGGAATACAATTTATAGTAGTTTGTAATAGACAAAAGGTCCTTAAATATAATAAAACTCAAGTTTAAAACATAATTACTAAATTACAAATAGAATGCAACACTAAAAAAATAGTCATAAAGAAAGGCAATCAATGAACAAAAGACAAACCTGGGAACAGATAAAACACAAAACAACAAACATTATAGAAAATCAACACTGAAAAATAAAAATAAATGAGAAACATGGATCTCAAAAAAACAGGGGCTACGTCAGAGGGTGAACAGAACTTGTTTCTTGCAAGACACTTGCCGTGAAAACAATTTGATATGAAGAAAAGCTTTTGTTTTGAAAATTCCAACATGAGGCATTTGCCTCAATGTAGTTATGGCCCTGTTATAAAGGTGAGATAAATGTTCACGAGACAATATACCTCAAGTGAAATGAAACCGATTTTCAAACATTTCAAATACATTAATATTTATATTTATTAAAAGATTTGGGAAGTTTTTCTCGAAAAAAATATGAAAAAAGACGAATTTTGGAAGAATCTGGTGCCATCTCATACTTCAGAATAGCATCTATAAAATGGCTTAAAAGACCTGCCAAGTTATTTTCAATACATTGTAAGTCAAGTTATTTATTTTCAAACTACCACAGAACAAACCATTCAATTTTTGTTATTATCAAGGCTGAGTTATTTATTTTCAAAATCCTCCCGCCCCCAGAATATCAAATGGTCGTCCCCTTACACTAGGGTTTTCGATATCACTGTAGAGGTCATATTTTGCTTTAGGGCCGACCCCTTATGGGCCAACTTGACCATTAAGTAGTTCACTACGTTGCTTTCCCCACACCGGAAGCATACCTATTTTGATTACACGAGGTTAAGATGCATTTATATGTACTGAAAATTTGGTTTAAATACTTCTGTTTTGGTAAGAATACTGCATTAAATAATATTTACAAAACTGTTTAAATAAGCATAAAATAAGTTATTCAGATTTCACTTGGTAAATTACACTGAAAACTTGCATTTTATTGCACACGTTAATTTGTATACGCGGTTGTGTCATTCATAGATTCTATGTATCGTACATGTATAAAACACTTTGCATCTTTTAAGATTTACATTTGAGAAGTAATAACTCATTTTGAAGCTGTGTCATTTGAAAGGTTTATTAAAGTTATTTTGTATTGATTTTCATTGGTAATTTGCATATATTTGGTGATGGCTATTGCCACGTAATTGAGCTAAAAGCTGCGGCTTGTGTTACATATTTTACGTGCTATGAACAAATTTCACAATTGATTATTGACATGAATTTTATGTTGCAATTTCATGATTTAAGAAGTGATTTGCTATAAGAGTAACTTATTGTTATTTTTCATAGTTACTTTAAAGATGAATACTCAACACGCACATTCATTATTTACCTTTTCAAGATTATGTTAATTCATAAACATTAGGATTTTTATTGTGTAATAATATAAGTGTATTCTGACATTTTCACTGGTTGTATTTGCTAGTATTTCATTGGACACTTTATGTGAATTAATAATGTTACTATTTTCTAGACACATTTTGTGATTATTGTTTTTCTTTGTTTTGCAGTTGATCGTAACGAATTAAACGAGTACGCATTAAACATATTGAAGTTATTTGTCTCCTCTGGCCAGTACAATCACAAACTAAAAACATTTACTAAATTTTATCATCGGTACAAGGACATCATTCGTAAATATAAATCAACATGCAGACATCTTATACGTTCAGGTATTTCACATCCAATCTTTTATGGTAATATTCTATACAAATCACAAAAATGTCGGCATTCACCTCAAAAGCTAACCAAACCTTTATACTACGATACTTGTAATGGCCTGACCATTAAGTATAACCAACGATTGGTTTCAAGCAAGAAAGACTATCAGGTGCTGATACTTTATTCCTATACCAATCTAACAAATGGTTAAAAGCTGAAATACAAAATAAAATACAAATTTACAATGTGTTGAATTAAAACAACTTTCAAGAACAATTAAATTTCCAGTATTTCACGGAGAAAAGGTTCAAATATATGAAAAGCAATTTGAAGGCTTCAAATACAATGTTATAAAATTAACTCACTCTGGTAAGCCACAAATTGCGTCCAAGATGACGTCAGTACGAAATGTTCCTCGGTATCGTAATGACCTTGCAGTTTTCCTGTTATAGATACGTGTGAGATAGGGAGCAGGTAACGGTGACTTCGATATTTTGAAGTTCTTAAACGGTTTCCACGTAGGTCAGGAACATACACACAGATTGAGAATATAATCAAACGAACTATATATATTGACGAATAAGGTTATGGAATAATACTGTTGTCAGGTCATTAAAGGTGGCATATTTTGGTATTAACATTGATTCATTCATAGGGTTTTTGCATCGGAAATAAACATATTTATTCTAAAACCAGTTGTTCGCATGATCAAATTATGTTCTTCTCGTGTATTTTATGATGGTATGATACTAAACCCCTAACGGGAGGGATTGTGCTTTATTTTCATATGATGAAGACATCAGTTTAATTGAGGTCTGGAGCTGGCATGTCAGTAACTGCTAGTAGTCCTTTGTTTTTATGTATCATTGTCATTTTGCTTAGTTTCTTTTGTTACCTATTCTGACATCGGACTCGGACTTCTTTTAAACTGAGTTTTACTGTGCGTATGTTTATTCTACGTTGGCTAGAGGTATAGGCGGAGGGTTGAGATCTCACAAAGGGGGACGAAAGATACCAGAGGGACAGTCAAACTCATAGATCGAAACCAAACTGACAACGCCATGGCAAAAAATAAAAAGACAAGCATACAAATAATACTACAGATGACACAACTTAGAAAACTAAAGACTAAGCAACACGAACCCCACCAAAAACTGGGGGTGATCTCAGGTGCTCTGGAAGGGTAAGCAGATCCTGCTCCACATGTGGCACCCGTCGTGTTGCTTATGTTATTACAAATCCGGTAAATAGTCTAATTCGGTAGGTCACATTCGTGAAAAGGGAAGGGTATAGTAGTTACGACATAAGGAACATATCCGATATCATCTGTGAAACGGTTATTCCGTAACGGTCAACCAACTCGTGATGGCGTCCGTAAAATTTACGAAGGGACGATTTCAACTTCACCATTTGGAACTCTTGGTTTAATAGCTTCCTTGTGAGCAGCAATCCTATATCAAGGAAATCATGATAGGAAATACAAGCCCGGGAATATCGTATCGGAGATATATACTCTGTATGCAGGCGCTGCTGGAATGTTGCTACATAGAAATGGAAAGTTCACAATTAGGAAGCTGAAATCATCTCTTTTGTCGTAAAGTTTTGTTTTCAACCCACCCTCATTGTCAATTTCTAGATGTAAGTCAAGATATGAGGCAGACTTCCCTGTATCTGTAGTATCCTTTATCTCTAGTTCGATGGGATAGATTCGTTCAACATAGTCACCAAATTTTGTACTATTTAGTTCAGACATCTTATACGTTCAAGTATTTCACATCCAATCTTTTATGGTAATATTCTATACAAATCACAAAAATGTCGGCATTCACCTCAAAAGCTAACCAAACCTTTATAGCTACGATACTTGTAATGGCCTGACCATTAAGTATAACCAACGATTGGTTTCAAGCAAGAAAGACTATCAGGTGCTGATACTTTATTCCTATACCAATCTAACAAATGGTTAAAAGCTGAAATACAAAATAAAATACAAATTTACAATGTGTTGAATTAAAACAACTTTCAAGAACAATTAAATTTCCAGTATTTCACGGAGAAAAGGTTCAAATATGTGAAGAGCAATTTGAAGGCTTCAAATACAATGTTATAAAATTAACTCACTCTGGTAAGCCACAAATTGCGTCCAAGATGACGCGGAACGTAAAGTTAATGGATACTGCTAACTTCTTATCTTTCTTCCTAAGAAGTAAGTTCCTGTATGAAGTCAGCCTCATAATAATAAAGAAACAAATCGGCAAGAAGAGGGGCACAATTGGTTCCCATTGGAATTCCGACAGTCTGTTGAAAAACACGTCCTCCAAACGTAACAAATATTTTGTCAATCAAGAAATCAAACATCTTGATAATGTCAGTTTCAGAGAATTTTTTGTTTGAATCAGAGTGATTCTTTACAAAGTAGGATTTATCCCTCCCTAAGACAAGATACTTGTATCTACGTTCGCCATTCTTTTAATAAAACAAAGTAATACCAACTCTTTCAATTTGTCTTTTAGTTTGGAATGGGGAATACTTGTGTAAAGTGTAGACAAGTCAAATGTTTTAACACATTCCCCATTTGCGTTCTTAGTTTTATTATCTTGTCAAAATCAGGACTACAAAACGATAATGTGTTGTCATCTGCGTAGTTATACAATGAGCTCTGCTGAATAGAATATATAAAAAAATATCGTTTATAAACACGTTATACTCAAAAGAGGTCCAAGAATAAAACCCTGTGGCACACCTTTCTGGATACCAGACCAACTACTGCTGGTCTATAATTAGTTTTTAATAAAGGATCATTTTTTATGAAGTGGAGTTACTTGTGCCTCCTTCAGTCTAATTGGAAATACACCAGCGTAAACATATCTGTCAGTTGTGGCGCAAAAGCAGATTTACTATGTTTCACAATTTTAGCTTGAATTCCGTCACAGCCAGTAGCCTTTCTAAAATTTGTTTTATTTATATAATCTTTTCCAGTTTCCTCAGTTCCAGTTGAATAATAAGGTATTCTACTGTTCTGAAACCTTTTTTGTATCAGTCACAATTTTGTTGTTTTCACTCAAAACTACTAAGTTATTTTGTTGGCCTTAGTGACATTTTTTACAGAAAAAAGGTTTTATAGTTTTCCAAAAATCACATGATTTTGCACCACCGGAGCATCTTTCTAAGAAACAATTTTTCATTGCTATCCTTTTTAAATTATTGACCAGGTTTCTTTGTTTTCTATATTTTCCCCAAGTTATTCCATTTCTTTGTTTTATGTAACTGGAATATAACATATGTTTACGGTGAATAGCTTTTCTCAAATCACTATTCATGCATGGGAGTGGATTTTTTCTAGGGTATCTTGTTTTTAAAGGTGCATGTTTATCTAGTATATTTATATTCTTTTCATAATTCGTATAAATTTCATTTATTTCATGTGCAGTTTTTCTGTCAAATGTTTTAGATATTATAAATTTTTGTAAGTCACTGTTCAAATATTCAATATCAAAATTTCTGTTACTTCTGTATATTGTTTTTCTTTTTTCATTAACAGTCGAAGCAATTTAACCTTTTCTAATTAAAAAAACGTACATCGCCTCAATTGAAATATTTGAAAGCTTCTGTTTTTACCCCTAAGACATGTCAATATCATTCATGTAAACAATTGTTTCCAGCATTGTCCTGTATCTTAATAAGACATATACATTTACTTCATTTTCCACATGTCTTGGACAAACGGATTATTATACTAATAATTCCTGTTATTATCAATACGACAGAAAATTCATTTCCATTATCATCTTAACCCTCCTTTTTTATGAATACAGTGGTAGCCACGTAGCATAAAGATATATTTAATGTTTGGATCGCTCACTTATTCATGAAGAAATCAGGAGTAAATCCTATTACCAGTCGTAATCATAAAAAACACCAAAAAAGAATTCGTTTTCCAAAGAGTATTCTGTATTTATATTACCAGTCGTAATCATAAAAAACACCGAAAAAGAATTCGTTTTCCAAAGAGTATTCTGAAATAAATGCAACTGATTATTCATTCGGAAAGACTGCGGAACTTCTAGTACGTTATCGGCTTGACAATTTGAAAGGAGGGAGGATCAGTTAAAAAAGTGTTTCAGAATAGGATATAACTCAACCATCTGATAAGGTAAGACATTTTTTTTTTAATATTTAAGACGTTTATCTATAATTTTAATGACAGAAATAAACTAAAGATTGTTGAAAACATTTTCAAATGACCACTCAAGTTCTCACAAAAATTCGTTGGGAACTTGCTACGAGAAAATAGCTACTTCCGATAAAACTTCGTGGTTCGGCATTGATAGTAAAAAAAACATATACGATAAAAAAAACATCAAAAGCAAACGATATGAACCTACGAAGGCTTATGCTGCAGGACTAAATGAGACCTCTACAAATGGCCAATTTGAGGTTGACAATTTTCATCTTTGGAGGGTCGACAGAACTTCAACTGGAGGTGGGTTACTTGTCTATATCAGATTTGACTTGGCTTGTGACCGTAAAAATAAACTAGAATGTGAGAACATAGAATCTATATTCACTGAAATAAGTATCATTTAGAACTTAATGTGATCGTTGACACGTTTGCACGCATGACTGATACAGGTACTTAGTGTTAAAGTAGCAGTCTTGAATATTTCTTCCACTTTTATGTAATTTACACTAATAAAGTCATAATTATATCTGTGGACTAGTTGATTTAGTCATTTAAATAAACAGAACCCTGTTCTAATGTTTCTGCTTAAAAAAATATATTGTCCGCAGACAATATTTAATAATGATATATGTTCAGGATAATATTTCATTATGAAAAGCTCTCAATAAGAATATTTGTTTTTCAAAGTTTGAAATCAGAATATTTTTTTATATTGAAAAACCATAACTTAAATCAAAATGTCACCACCTTAGTCAAATAAAAATATATACTGGTATCCTGTCTCCTTTCAGACAAAATAGGGTACAAGTAGGTTGCTGGTAGTTTGTTGCACGTACATATGACTACACATGCAATCATAATGTTGTAAACGGATTGCTTTGCCCATCAGTTATGAAACTTACACATTTTTTTGTGAGAGAAAAAATAACATTTGCTTATCCTGTAAAACCACCTTATTATAGTAGTTCATTCGCCAGACTCGATGTATGCTCTTTGTGTGCAAGTGGTGATGACATAATGGAAGACAAACTTAATACAAGACTCTGCTTCCAAACTGTTGTATTTGAAGCAGAAGCGGTACAGTGACAGTTGTGCAGAGACCATACAGAAAGACATGCAAATCTTGTGTTCAACTTTATTTGTCTTCTCTACAAAAGTTTACAAATATAAATAAGAAGATGTGGTATGAGTGCCAATGAGACAACTATCCATCCAAGTCACAATGTGTAAAAAGTAAAGAATTATAGGCCAAAGTACGGCCTTCAACACGGAGTCTTGGCTCACACCGAACAGCAAGCTATAAAGGGCCCCAAAAAGACTAGTGTAAAACAATTCAAACAGGAAAACCAAAGGTCTAATCTATATAAATAACTAGACAAAGTGATGCCCCCGCACTCCACGCTGAAGTAACTGTATTATAACAAAGTCAATGTAGGACTTTCTTAGATATATTAATGTGTCTAGGAGACACAATTGATGCCCCGCAGATGCAAAGTGTTATTTTAAAATAACTATAACATCTAACTGCTTATACCCCAAAAATGACAAAGTTTAACTATCTCCCAAAAGAGCAAATATTAATAAAAATCAAAACCATGACCACATGCACACCTTCAATATATGTACAAACAGCCAGCAAAGTGAAAACTTCTTGCATTCAAACTGTTAGAGGAGTTATCTGGAAACGCTCTCCTTATGCAAGTAAATACTCCAGAAAATGACAAACTTCAACTATCTCCCGAAAGAGTAATTATTAATAAAAATCAAAACCCTGACCACATGCACACCTTCAATATATGTATAAACAGACAACAAAGTGAAAACTTCTTAGGAATCAAACTGTAAGAGGAGTTATGCGGAATAACAATATACCCATAATGGGACGGACGGACGGACGGACGGAAGGACGGACAGGGGTAAAACAATATGCCCCCAACTTTTAGTTGCGGGGGCATAACGAGAAACGAGAAACACTTATGAACCACACCAACAAACGACAACCACTGACCATCAGGCTCCTGACTTAGGTCAGGTGCATGAACATGCAGCGGGTTTATTGTTTTAACAGGCGCCAACCTTCACCCTAACCTGAAACAGTGGTATAATATTACAACATAAAAAGACACACACTAAAATATCAATTGAAATGGCTTTACTCGACCAAAAAGACGATACACAAAAACAAGTAAATATACACTGAACGAATAAGTTTGATCTATGACACAATATAAATAAAACAGATGTTTCAATGTCAAAAAGACAACTTTAACCAAGGACAAAATGGCGTTAAATAAAGTAACGTACACAGGTAAATCTAAATATAAACATTTTTTATAAAATAAATGTATTGAAGTGAACATTTTCAAAGGTGGTACATATTAAAATAGTAAGAAGAGATATAACACAAAATAAGTAAACATTGAATAACAGAAATGCAAAGAAGATATGCAATGCCAAAATAAAAGTAACGACAGCCAGTAGGATAGTTAGGATTTAACCTTATTGTAAATATGTATGATGTTATGTATAGATAAAACAATTTCTAAATAGAAAATAAACGTGGATGTGTATATATATACATCCCAAAAAATTACCATTCGAAAAGAATACAAATTAAGTTATGTTTGAATTTGTTGATGACAAAATCGATGTTAGTGCCAATGAAAGCAATATTCAAAGATCTTATTACAACATTAATAAGATAACCTTTACTATTAGACATGTTACGAAATGGTATATACTCGACGCTGAGGTTGACAAATTAGACTTTAAATGCGGGTATCATATCAAAACACAAAAGTGATTTAAATTACCTGTGTACCAATTGAATATAGGTCTTGTGTTTTAACTGCATAGTACTGATGTCCACGTATATTTGTTCCTTATAAAAGACGTCCTTTTGTTCTCTTTATTATGGACAAAAAACAATAAAAATGATGAATCCCATTATATTTCTTTCTTTTGGAACACTTACAGGAGGCAAGAGTATTGCAGAAAGGATATAAAATAGAGAAACAAACCTCCCCAAAAAAAAAAAACCACCACCACCAACCCTTTATAAATTAAATCAATATCTATTTGCTATTTTTAATTTTTCGAAGTTTTCGAAATCAGCAGCGACGGATCATTTAACTTAACGGGGTGTTTTCCGGAGGTCAGAAATTTTGGACGTGTTGCAAGTAATGCAGAACAGATTTATTTCATTTCGGGCGCGCGGAGGAGCAGGCGAGTGGGAGAAGAGGGTAACTGTTTTGAGGAATAAACTCCTAACCTAGGAGCTTCTAAACTTTGTACAATGCCGCGGTATTTATATACATAGAAAATATGCAACTCCTTTTATGGGCTCATTTTGGATATAGTTTGCCTTTTTTTCAGAGTTTGAACCATCGTGAATTTTCGGCAATTGTACACATGTATCATGCATATGACCACGATGATACCTGTATAGCCTCGCTTGCCCTTTTAAGACCTTGAGAATGATTTTATAATAAAATCATAATCTGGTAATGCCTACCCAGGAAAAGCTTAATTTCCCTTATATTATTTTCATGTAAAATGTTACTTGTTCGACCCAACGAAATGAGAATCTTTAGTAAAGACATCCTATACATATTCATGCACAGTTTTAAAACATTTCGAATTGTAATTTCTTGGGTATGAAATTGTCTTACCAGTTTGATTAGCCTTTCAAGCAGTCCGAAAAGTCTAAGGCATGTTGTTTCTTTGTTTATTTCTTTAACTTTAACGTTAACTAAGTCTTAGGAAAAGAAAGTTTAAACTGAAATTGTAATTCCTCATGTAAGGGTTCTATGTCAAATGTGACTCGTTTTCGCCTGTTCGACATCTTTATACATATTTCAGCATATTTCTCTTTGAGGTTTCTGTTCATGCTTCAATTATGCACAAGTACATGCTTAGATACCAATTCTTTGTGAAATCTATACACTAAATTTGTCTTAGTCGACCGTAGAAAAATTGCGACAACTACGTGGCTGTTGGCATAAAATGCCCTCAACGTAAGGGACAATTTATAGCAATTGTCATGACATTTACAGACCACACACGGAGCCTCGGGTATGGAACGCCTCAGCTGTCTTATGTGGAACTCTGATATTACTTTATGTTGTTTTATTATTACTTGATGATATTTTGTCTTTACTTAATATGGTTTTGACATTACGTAATGATGTTTTGATATAACTCAATATGGAATAGTCATTACTTAATGATATTTCGATATTACACGATATGGTTTCGTATTGACTTGATATAGTTTTGTCATTACTCAATATGGTTTTGTCATTACTCGATGTGGTTTCACCATTATTTAATGTGGTTGTGTCATTAGTCAATGTGGTTTTAACATTACTTGATGTGAATGTAACTTAACGTTATGTAGTTGTTTCATTACATGATGTGGTTTTGTTAGTTTGTAATGATGATTTGCCTATTCTTTATATGGTTTTAACATTACGTAATGATGTTTCAAAATTTGACGATTTTACACTACATGATGTGTTTGTTTCATTATTTGATGTGGTCCTGTCATTCTTTGATGTGGTTATCCCATTACTTGATGAGGTAAAATCACGTGACCAATTCGGAAAAAACCTGTTCTATTTTCAGATAGATTTCCATGTTGTATGCGCCTTGGATGAGTGTGGCCATCCATCGAATTAGAGTTCAAATTAAAGTTAGGGTTACTGTTTGAGTAGAACTTTGAGTTAGTCTCCGATTCCGAATTCAAGTCATTATTAGAATTAAAGTTTTAGTTAGCATTGAGTTTCGAGTTGGACTTCAAGTTTGAGTCACATTTAAAGGTAGAGTTCTAGTTACACCATTAAATTTGAGTCACTTTTTGAGTTTGAGTAAGATTCGAATTTAAGTCTCATTTAGATTAATTAAGATTTTGAGTTGAAATTCGTGCTATCTCATATGAGTTCATAATTAAATTTTCTATCGTGGAACAAGGACTTTTGCTCGGGATTCCGAAATGAGGGCTCCGGGGTATGCGTACAAAAGATAAACAATGTTACAGTATACAAAACGCAACATAGAAGTTGAAATAAAGTTAGATGTGGTGTGATTGACCATGAGACAACTATCCACCAGAGTTTAAATGCAGTGGATGTAAGAAATCATATATAGGCAACCGTACAGCCTTCAATAGTTCAACTATCTCCCAAAAGAGCAAATATTGATAAACATTAAACCCTGACCACATGCACACCTTCAATATATGTACAAACAGACAGTAAAGAGAAAACTTCCTAGGATTCAAACTGTAGGAGGAGTTATGCGGAATAACTATATACCCATAATGGGACGGACAGACGGACGGACGGACAGGGGTAAAACAATATGCCCCCACTTTCAGTTGCGGTGGCATACAAAACAGTTTCATTTGGCTGACTCAATAGATCCGTATGACTGGGTAATATAAATCCATCGGGTGATCTCGGATGCCGCTCCAGGAAGGCACCCGTCGTGTTATTCGAGAAAGTACAAACCCAGTGATTTGGTTTTATTTGGTAGTTCACATTCAAGAAAAAGATGACGGTATTATGGTTACGACCACTGGAACATGTCCGTCGTCACATGTGAAACAGATATTCCAAAAAGTTTATTTTTCAATTAGCGCGAGGTAGCTCAGGGAATTCAATTGATTACAAATAAAAGATTGATATTTGTATAAGTTCAAATGATCATTTACGCTAAAAAAAATTCGGAGAATTCTTATTTTGTAGTATTGATGCTTTGTCGCTAAGTTCGAGCCCCCTCCCCCCGTTTCCCTGTAACTTTAGTGTGAGTTGATTTGAAGTGCTTCATTTGTTAACATTAAAGTTCAAGTCGTTTGATTTGTGTCGCGCCTGCGACATCAATGTAGCGGCAGTGAGACCCAACAAACCTATATTTCGTCGTCGATAGTGGCGTCGGCGTCTCCATCTCCATTTTTTTTTTTTATTTTTATTGAGTTAAACCTTTCATTATACATGTTACTAAACACGTATGCCATTATAATTTTGTACTTTTAGAATATCATACTGTATTTATTTACCTCAACTATTGTATCTGTATTTATATTGTATGTTTCTCTGTAAACTTGTAATTAGTTTTAGAGAATAAAGTATCTATCCATCTAGCTATCTATCTATAGATCGTTAGGTTTCTAGTTTTTACATTTTTCATTTCGGGACCTTTATAGCTTACTATAGGATATGGGTTTTCTCATTATTGAAAACCATACAGTTTTGTTTTAGTTAAATAAAACTGAATTAAACTGTTTTGACATGATAAATTTGTAAACCTCCATGAAGTGTTTTAAAACTTGTATAGGAGTATAGGAGTTATTCCTCAATTTCAAGAAAAGCATCTACAGAAAACATTGTTTTTAATTTTGTTTTACCGATAAATGTATAGATAAATGTACAGCCGATCAACATGACGCTTTTACACTTACAGCAACAATATCAGGCGAGACATAGGGTTCCGTGGAATATTTTACAAATTTATTACAAAAATACTGCTTCCGTTTGAGAACTTAGGATAAAAACAACAAGACAAAGTGGTTTGGGGATATCCCAATTATGTAAGAAATACTGCTAAATAACTCTGAACAACCACTCGAACTTTAATTTGAACTTTAACTCAATGGATAGCGATACCCATCCAAAGCACATTAAACAAATGATATATTGAAATCTGTTTAAAAATAGAACATATTTTTTTTCCGAATTGGTCACGTGGTTTTACCTCATCAAGTAATGGGGTAACCACATCAAAGAATGACAGGACCACATCAAATAATGAAACAAACACATTATGTAGTGTAAAATCGTCAAATTTTTAAATATCATTACGTAATGTTAAAACCATATAAAGAATAGGCAAATCATCATTACGAAATAACAAAACCACATCATGTAATGAAACAACTACATAACGTTAAGTCACATTCACATCAAGTAATGTTAAAACCACATTGACTAATGACGCAACCACATTAAATAATGGTGAAACCACATCGAGTAATGACAAAACCATATTGAGTAATGACAAAACTATATCAAGTCAATACGAAACCATATCGTGTAATATCGAAATATCATTAAGTAATGACTATTCCATATTGAGTTATATCAAAACATCATTACGTAATGTCAAAACCATATTAAGTAAAGACAAAATATCATCAAGTAATAATAAAACAACATAAAGTTATATCAGAGTTCCACATAAGACAGCTGGGGCGTTCCATACTCGGGAACAATTTTATTCCAGATACCGGCATTGCATACATACGCATGTTTTTGTGGACAATATATAGGAATCATGTACACTATTTTTGTAAAATTCACACGCAGTAGTTTCATAGGTCTGCCTTCAATTGACCAGGTATGGAATTAGATTTCCAACCAGGTTTTTGTCATTTTAGGTAATGAAATATACCACATGTAGTTCTCCGCTCGTTTCCTGTAAAGGCGTTGTAAACATTGAGCTACATGTAGACCAAAAGCAGAAAGAATATAATGTAAAAAGTTAACTTGCGATTATCGTTCGGGTGTCGGGTATATGTGGAACACGCTAGTTGCCGCTTAAAAACTTTAAAACTCAAAATCAACCAGACCATACTGTGGAGCTTTATGCGGGTTTAGTAGAGATCGATTGATTGTTGTTTGCTGTTCGTCCAGTGACAAATATTTCATGCATTTTTAGGACGAGGTTAAGTAGTGGAGTATCAGATTGATAATTATGTTCGAAGAACAGTAATTAATATAAACAAAAACAAACTGGCTTATTATGTGATTTTTTTTCAAATCCAGAAGTGCACATGAATTACAATCAATTAACCCCCTCCCCCGCACACACGTACACCGTTCCCAGTCCTATAATCATAAGCAATGATGTCAGAAAATAATCTTTTTAAATTCACATGATTTCAAACGAACGAAAGAAGTGTGTAGGATACCTAGTTTTAATCGATAATCAATGTTTTGAAACAGTCCCCACATTTAAAGTCTAATTTGTAAACATCAGCGTCGAGAATATACCTTTTCTATGGTGGCCGGTTAAGGCCATTACGCGTTTTCGCCTTTCATATTCTATAGGGCGAAAACGCGAAAACGCGAAATCGCGAAGTCGAAAACACGAAAAGGCGAAGTCGAAAACGCGAAAACGCGAAGTCGAAAACGCGAAACCGATTTCGCGTTTTCGACTTCGCGTTTTCGCGATTTCGCCTTTTCGCCTTTTCGCGTTTTTACGATATACATGTTATTATAACATAACATTTTAAATATAATTGGAGACAAGACTACAAAGTATAAGTCATTCAAATGATTGTCATATAAATTTCATATCTGTGACGTATTTTAAATACTTTCATAAATTAGACAATTTCTTTACATTCTTTGTTGACAATTACTGAACAAATTTAAAACAGATGCATTTGTATAAAATGCCTTTGAACATACAATTTGCTGGAAGTTATAGTTTGGACATTTTAAAATAAATGAAATTAATCATTATTATCGCCATGGTTACTTAAAATACATAATCTTTCATTTAATACTCTTGTTGTGAATCTAAAATTTTTAGTATTTAAATTAGCTTGTGTGAAAAAAGTTTAAAATTTAATACATTGTGGAGATAAGACTTTTGTCAAATAAAACCTGGGACGGTTTCGCGAAGCTATCCTAAGACCTGTTATAAGATACTAGAATATCTTATGATCCTCTTAGGACTATCCAAGACCTCGCCTCAAAACTGTCGTAGGTTGATCTTAGCAAAGATATCCCAAACCTGTCGCATGTTCTTTTTATTTAAACAAGAAGAAACCTGGATTTATGGAAAATTCATGTAAATGTAGAATGTGTTTCCCATATATTACTAAACGCATTGATTAATATTTCAAATTTTCAAAGATGGAAATTTGTTCATCTACAGGAGACACCAAGGGACAAGGGATATACTGTTGAATGCGGTAGACAATAACAACAATCCTCCCCGTGTCAGAATCAGATTAACAAAACAAATAGAGAAACTGAATCTGGTCAATTAACAAATATATTTTAAAATGTCAAAATATGATTTCAAGCAAATTGTATACTCAAAGGCATTTTATACAAATGCATAATAATAATAATAATAATAATAATAATAATAATAATAATAATAATAATGATATCTTTATTTAAAGAGAGTAACTCATTTGGATTAAACCAATTTTAAATAAGGCTCTCTAAATACAATATCAACTACATGACTAAAACATAATTAATCTACTAATATACACATGTAAACAATAGATGTATATAAACAAAATATAATTACAACAACAAAACCGCCTATAGTTTACATTGTGGCTTAACTTATAAATTTGACACATTTAAAAGATAATGACTTGTTAGAGTATTTGAAACAAAGAATGTAAAGGAATTGTCTAATTTATGAAAATATTTAAAGTAAACCACAGATATGAAATTTATATGACAATCATTTGAATGACATACTTTGTATTCTTGTCTCCAATTATATTTAA
>JAASAO010004024.1:0-16722 GCA_017311375.1 Mytilus coruscus | reverse complement strand
GATTTTTAGACATAAATAACTTGTGCCAAACCTTCATGGAATGTAATGTAATTTAGACAGAAGATCTCCATGATAAAGAAATAGCATACGAAGAAATAATTGATTTTTTCCCCCATATTTTACTGATAAATTTTGGAAGTCAACATTACACTTTGACTCTGACACCAGCAATAGCAGGCGAGACACCGGTTTCTGCGGACCTTTGCGGATTTTTTCTAACAAAAAGATGCTGTTGTTACATAAACAAGTGAAAATGACAAAACATATTTGCATCATCTCTTTGAAATACTTCAACCAACCAGTCCAAAATAATACACATTTTTATATCCGATTGTTAGTGAAACGGGTGTAACAATTTTCAGGAAACGGTCAAATGTAAGATTATTTTATGATTTCTACTTTTTATGATCCAATCTTTTCCAAAACTTAATGAAATCCTGTCAAATTCAAATATCATAATTCCTCTATAGATATTGTAGCTGAGAATAGTATTTCCGGTTTTTGCAATTTGGGTTCTAAAATATGCCTTTTTTGGACCCAGGCACGACAAATCTCGCATTTTTTCAGGAACCAGTGGTGTATTTTTTCATATGAATATGCTGATATCAAAAGATTTTTTCTAAATATTTGATAGTATATACCAGTTATAGCTTATAGCTAAATCCCTCTACAGATACTTTCTAAATAGCTATACATGTATATATAATTTACACACCGATATTATTGTTAATGTTAGAGGGTAGCTTTCAATAATTTATGGTAGCGGCATGATGTACATTAGATAAACCAAGATGCCATTAAATGTAGTTGCATATAATGTCATCCTGGTGTATATTATAATTTATAGTGTACGGTCTGTTTGAAATTGCTTCATGGTTATTTTCTATTCCCTTTGTAGATTTTTTCCATTCATTATTTCAAAATAAACAAATAATTGCACATGTATTTTAATTAAAAACACGTATTTCTTCTTGACAACATTAATTTGTATAATTTGCGAAAGCTGTTTTCTTGTAGAAATAAATATATGCATTTTTAGAATTACATAATTTTGTTTTTCAAATATTGTACTATGTTAGTAATTACGTTTGATTTGGTCGTATCCTCTCTGTTTCTCAGTGAATCAAGAGTTGATTCCTACTAAAAAACTTTGTACTCTTTCCCCTTGTTGCAAGATGCATACAAACTCTCAATGAAGGTATATAACCAATACAAATCTTCCTGGAATGTGATCACTGCAGCAGACATTATGATATAGTGCAAGGACGTTATTAGTATGAATTTGTTCGAATCCATTTTGAAAGAATATTATAACTGTTTATGGAAAAAAGACATTTTGAAAACTCCAAAGTTAAGAACTTATATGAAGGTTAATTTCGGAATAGAAACTTGTGTTAAATAAAATTTGAACCAAACTGAATGGTCTTTCGCAACACAACTGAAATGTGGAATTCTTCCTTTGAGGCTAGAGACGGGACGATATAACGATGAGCAACCAAATGAACGCTCATGTCAGTTTTGTAACAGCAACTCAACGGAGGATGAGTGTCACTTCATTCTCCACTGCTCCTTAAACAATAACTTTAAAGAAAGTGCTTTTGATAATATATTTTCTAGCAATGAACTACGAAATATGACCAACGATGGAAAGGTGCTCTTTTGATGACAAACTATCCTTGATGAGCAGTAATAATTCGGACGAAGCATATCTTAATATGCGTGTATAGTTTGGAGCCCATTTCTTTCTTGTTTTTTTCTGCTAAACATGCAAATTTTCCCTTTAACTTCATCCCTCATCATTTTCTTTCTTTATAAGCAATAACAAACATTCGTTAAAAACTGCTAACAGTGTTATTGTCCTATTTAATAACCTTATGAAATTAGATCAGTTAATACTTATTTTGACTTTCAACATGGTATTCGTTTCTCATTGGTATTGTTAATGGCTGCCTTAGTATGGTAAAATTCATGCTAATAGTATGGCGATGGCTTACCGTAATACAGCTTTCTAATAAAAAAATAAATCAAACATTTATGTACGTAACAAGTAAATTTATTATAATTACCAAATCAGTAATAAGTACGGGACATAATCGAATCTTGTAAATGTTAACTCCTTATTTTCTATTATTTTTCCGTCCAATATTTTTTTATTTATAGTTCATATACAACCAGTACAGTAGTCAACAACATGTAATATATTGGTGTACACTGTCGAAATCCAGTAAATAATCTTATACCGAACTCTACACAAAGGATTAATTTAAATACCTATAGACGGATAGCTCACCAAAGCAGTGTATCAGTATTTAATAAATGCATAATTTGAGAATGAATAAAAAAACAAAACGTTAAGAATAGCTGTAATGCAAGATGAAATTTGTTATTCTCTCAAGCAAAACAATTTGTCCATAATTATATGAGCCATTTGCCTTGGCCTTTTGTATTGTATTCCTGTTCGGTTGTCAATGTATATGTTTATTGTGTATGCTGTAGTAGTTTGTACTTTAATGTTAATTGTCTTTGTTGTTTTTGAAATGTTTAATTTATATGTAAAACCAACAGCATATATGGAAGTTTGAGTCAATACTGATACCAACAATAATAGCTATAACAACAACAAAAAATACTGATAGATTTTAAAGAAAAGTCTATATTCTATCCCTCTGACTAATTAAATATGTGTTCTGGCTACCAAACTTTTAATTCAAAACTTGTTTACTTGGCATTCATACTTAGTGTCTTAATTAATATACAGTTCTAATTTGATTTTTCCCATTTTCATTCAACATATATGTTAGACTCACTTGATGATGATGATGATGATTGATGATGATGATGATGATGATGATGATGATGATGATGATGATGATGATGATGATGATGATGATGATGATGATGATGATGAATGGGTAACAGCGTTCAAGATTACAGGGCTGCTGTAGGTATATTTAATAACAGAAGAAAATACTGTGGACCTTAAGCACGTACAAAAAAATGGATTCCTACTCAGATATACTTTTTACTAACTTACGCTGCTGTTTCCTCGTCTTCAATCTCTCTGTTTTACAAACAGTTAGTCCAAGATCAGACATTATTTTTCTGTTGTATGTACTTCATTTTATCTTCATAATTGGAAATGTTGAAACAAACCCAGGTCCAAATCTTCGTAACGAATCGAATACACTGTCATTTAACGAAACAAATACACCAGACAATTTATTTCCATTTGTAGTCTGAACATTAGATCCGTTAGAATGATGATGATGATGATGATGATGATGATGATGATGATGATGATGATGATGATGATGATGATGATGATGATGATGATGATGATGGGTAACAGCGTTCAAGATTACAGGGCTGCTGTAGGTATATTTAATAACAGAAGAAAATACTGTGGACCTTAAGCACGTACAAACTAGAGGCTCTCAAGAGCCTGTGTCGCTCACCTGTATTTACTGATGCTTTGGAAATCATGTAAAATAAGGTTAAAATCATAATTAATAGTATTAGATATTAGATATTATAATGATATCTAAGATAATAACAAAAACTGCAAATTTTTGTAAAATTACTAACTCAGGGCAGCAACCCAACAACGGGTTGTCGGATTCGTCTGAAAATTTCAGGGCAGATAAATCTAAATCTGATGAATATTTTTGCCACCTGTCAGATTTGCTCTAAATGCTTTAGTTTCAGAGATATAAACCAAAACTGCATTTTACCCTATGTTCTATTTTTAACCAAGTTGGCCATGATGGTTCGAAGGCGGGGTCATCGGACAAATTTTTAAACTCGATACCCTAATAATGATTATGGCCAAGTATGGTTAAATTTGTCTCAGTAGTTTCAGAGAAGAAGATTTTGTAAAGATTACAAAAATTTACGAAAAATTGTTAAAATTGACTATTAAGGGCAATAACTCCTAAAGGGTCGACTGACAATTTTGGTCATGACAACTTATTTGTAGATCTTACTTTGCTGAACATTATTGCTGTTTACAGTTTATCTCTATCTATAATAATATTCAAGATGATAACCAAAAACTGCAAAATTTCCTTAAAATTACCAATTCAGGGGCAGCAACCCAACAACAGGTTGTCAGATTTGTCTGAAAATTTCAGGGCAGATAGATCTTGACCTGATAATCAGTTTTACCCATGTCAGATTTACTCTAAATGCTTTGGTTTCAGAGATATAAGCCAAAATCTACATTTTACCCTATGTTCTATTTTTAGCCATGGCGGCCATCTTGGTTGGTTGGCTGGGTCATCGGACACATTTTTAAACTAGATACACTAATGATGATTGTGGCCAAGTTTGGTTAAATTTGGCCCAGTTGTTTCAGAGAAGATTTTGTAAAAGCTAACGACGACGGACGACGACGACGACGACGACGGACGACGGACGCCAAGTGATGAGAAAAGCTCACTTAGCCCTTCGGGCCAGGTGAGCTAAAATGGATTCCTACTCAGATATACTTTTACTAACTTACGCTGCTGTTTCCTCGTCTTCAATCTCTCTGTTTTACAAACAGTCCAAGATCAGACATTATTTTTCTGTTGTATGTACTTCATTTTATCTTCATAATTGGAAATGTTGAAACAAACCCTGGTCCAAATCTTCGTAACGAATCGAATACACTGTCATTTAACGAAACAAATACACCAGACAATTTATTTCCATTTGTAGTCTGAACATTAGATCCGTTAGAAATGATGATGATGATGATGATGATGATGATGATGATGATGATGATGATGATGATGATGATGATGATGATGATGATGATGATGATGATGATGATGATGATGATGATGATGATGGGTAACAGCGTTCAAGATTACAGGGCTGCTGTAGGTATATTTAATAACAGAAGAAAATACTGTGGACCTTAAGCACGTACAAACTAGAGGCTCTCAAGAGCCTGTGTCGCTCACCTGTATTTACTGATGCTTTGGAAATCATGTAAAATAAGGTTAAAATCATAATTAATAGTATTAGATATTAGATATTATAATGATATCTAAGATAATAACAAAAACTGCAAAATTTTTGTAAAATTACTAACTCAGGGCAGCAACCCAACAACGGGTTGTCGGATTCGTCTGAAAATTTCAGGGCAGATAAATCTAAATCTGATGAACATTTTGCCACCTGTCAGATTTGCTCTAAATGCTTTAGTTTCAGAGATATAAACCAAAAACTGCATTTTACCCCTATGTTCTATTTTTAACCAAGTTGGCCATGATGGTTCGAAGGCGGGGTCATCGGACAAATTTTTTAAACTCGATACCCTAATAATGATTATGGCCAAGTATGGTTAAATTTGTCTCAGTAGTTTCAGAGAAGAAGATTTTTGTAAAAGATTACAAAAATTTACGAAAAATTGTTAAAAATTGACTATTAAGGGCAATAACTCCTAAAGGGGTCGACTGACAATTTTGGTCATACAACTTATTTGTAGATCTTACTTTGCTGAACATTATTGCTGTTTACAGTTTATCTCTATCTATAATAATATTCAAGATAATAACCAAAAACTGCAAAATTTCCTTAAAATTACCAATTCAGGGGCAGCAACCCAACAACAGGTTGTCAGATTTGTCTGAAAATTTCAGGGCAGATAGATCTTGACCTGATAATCAGTTTTACCCATGTCAGATTTACTCTAAATGCTTTGGTTTCAGAGATATAAGCCAAAATCTACATTTTACCCCTATGTTCTATTTTTAGCCATGGCGGCCATCTTGGTTGGTTGGCTGGGTCATCGGACACATTTTTTAAACTAGATACACTAATGATGATTGTGGCCAAGTTTGGTTAAATTTGGCCCAGTGGTTTCAGAGAAGATTTTGTAGAAAGCTAACGACGACGGACGACGACGACGACGACGGACGACGGACGCCAAGTGATGAGAAAAGCTCACTTAGCCCTTCGGGCCAGGTGAGCTAAAAATGGATTCCTACTCAGATATACTTTTTACTAACTTACGCTGCTGTTTCCTCGTCTTCAATCTCTCTGTTTTACAAATAGTCCAAGATCAGACATTTTTCTGTTGTATGTACTTCATTTTATCTTCATAATTGGAAATGTTGAAACAAACCCAGGTCCAAATCTTCGTAACGAATCGAATACACTGTCATTTAACGAAACAAATACACCAGACAATTTATTTCCATTTGTAGTCTGAACATTAGATCCGTTAGAAATGATGATGATGATGATGATGATGATGATGATGATGATGATGATGATGATGATGATGATGATGATGGGTAACAGCGTTCAAGATTACAGGGCTGCTGTAGGTATATTTAATAACAGAAGAAAATACTGTGGACCTTAAGCACGTACAAACTAGAGGCTCTCAAGAGCCTGTGTCGCTCACCTGTATTTACTGATGCTTTGGAAATCATGTAAAATAAGGTTAAAATCATAATTAATAGTATTAGATATTAGATATTATAATGATATCTAAGATAATAACAAAAACTGCAAAATTTTGTAAAATTACTAACTCAGGGGCAGCAACCCAACAACGGGTTGTCGGATTCGTCTGAAAATTTCAGGGCAGATAAATCTAAATCTGATGAACATTTTGCCACCTGTCAGATTTGCTCTAAATGCTTTAGTTTCAGAGATATAAACCAAAACTGCATTTTACCCTATGTTCTATTTTTAACCAAGTTGGCCATGATGGTTCGAAGGCGGGGTCATCGGACAAATTTTTAAACTCGATACCTAATAATGATTATGGCCAAGTATGGTTAAATTTGTCTCAGTAGTTTCAGAGAAGAAGATTTTTGTAAAGATTACAAAATTTACGAAAAATTGTTAAAATTGACTATTAAGGGCAATAACTCCTAAAGGGTCGACTGACAATTTTGGTCATCACAACTTATTTGTAGATCTTACTTTGCTGAACATTATTGCTGTTTACAGTTTATCTCTATCTATAATAATATTCAAGATGATAACCAAAACTGCAAAATTTCCTTAAAATTACCAATTCAGGGACAGCAACCCAACAACAGGTTGTCAGATTTGTCTGAAAATTTCAGGGCAGATAGATCTTGACCTGATAATCAGTTTACCCATGTCAGATTTACTCTAAATGCTTTGGTTTCAGAGATATAAGCCAAAATCTACATTTTACCCTATGTTCTATTTTTAGCCATGGCGGCCATCTTGGTTGGTTGGCTGGGTCATCGGACACATTTTTAAACTAGATACACTAATGATGATTGTGGCCAAGTTTGGTTAAATTTGGCCCAGTGGTTTCAGAGAAGATTTTTGTAGAAAGCTAACGACGACGGACGACGACGACGACGACGACGGACGACGGACGCCAAGTGATGAGAAAGCTCACTTAGCCCTTCGGGCCAGGTGAGCTAAAATGAATTCCTACTCAGATATACTTTTTACTAACTTACGCTGCTGTTTCCTCGTCTTCAATCTCTCTGTTTTACAAACAGTCCAAGATCAGACATTTTTCTGTTGTATGTACTTCATTTTATCTTCATAATTGGAAATGTTGAAACAAACCCAGGTCCAAATCTTCGTAACGAATCGAATACACTGTCATTTAACGAAACAAATACACCAGACAATTTATTTCCATTTGTAGTCTGAACATTAGATCCGTTAGAAATGATGATGATGATGATGATGATGATGATGATGATGATGATGATGATGATGATGATGATGATGGTAACAGCGTTCAAGATTACAGGGCTGCTGTAGGTATATTTAATAACAGAAGAAAATACTGTGGACCTTAAGCACGTACAAACTAGAGGCTCTCAAGAGCCTGTGTCGCTCACCTGTATTTACTGATGCTTTGGAAATCATGTAAAATAAGGTTAAAATCATAATTAATAGTATTAGATATTAGATATTATAATGATATCTAAGATAATAACAAAAACTGCAAAATTTTGTAAAATTACTAACTCAGGGCAGCAACCCAACAACGGGTTGTCGGATTCGTCTGAAAATTTCAGGGCAGATAAATCTAAATCTGATGAACATTTTGCCACCTGTCAGATTTGCTCTAAATGCTTTAGTTTCAGAGATATAAACCAAAAACTGCAATTTACCCTATGTTCTATTTTTAACCAAGTTGGCCATGATGGTTCGAAGGCGGGGTCATCGGACAAATTTTTAAACTCGATACCCTAATAATGATTATGGCCAAGTATGGTTAAATTTGTCTCAGTAGTTTCAGAGAAGAAGATTTTGTAAAGATTACAAAAATTTACGAAAAATTGTTAAAAATTGACTATTAAGGGCAATAACTCCTAAAGGGGTCGACTGACAATTTTGGTCATGACAACTTATTTGTAGATCTTACTTTGCTGAACATTATTGCTGTTTACAGTTTATCTCTATCTATAATAATATTCAAGATGATAACCAAAACTGCAAAATTTCCTTAAAATTACCAATTCAGGGACAGCAACCCAACAACAGGTTGTCAGATTTGTCTGAAAATTTCAGGGCAGATAGATCTTGACCTGATAATCAGTTTTACCCATGTCAGATTTACTCTAAATGCTTTGGTTTCAGAGATATAAGCCAAAATCTACATTTTACCCTATGTTCTATTTTTAGCCATGGCGGCCATCTTGGTTGGTTGGCTGGGTCATCGGACACATTTTTAAACTAGATACACTAATGATGATTGTGGCCAAGTTTGGTTAAATTTGGCCCAGTGGTTTCAGAGAAGATTTTGTAGAAAGCTAACGACGACGGACGACGACGACGACGACGACGGACGACGGACGCCAAGATGAGAAAGCTCACTTAGCCCTTCGGGCCAGGTGAGCTAAAATGGATTCCTACTCAGATATACTTTTACTAACTTACGCTGCTGTTTCCTCGTCTTCAATCTCTCTGTTTTACAAATAGTCCAAGATCAGACATTTTTCTGTTGTATGTACTTCATTTTATCTTCATAATTGGAAATGTTGAAACAAACCCAGGTCCAAATCTTCGTAACGAATCGAATACACTGTCATTTAACGAAACAAATACACCAGACAATTTATTTCCATTTGTAGTCTGAACATTAGATCCGTTAGAATGATGATGATGATGATGATGATGATGATGATGATGATGATGATGATGATGATGATGATGATGATGATGATGTATGGGTAACAGCGTTCAAGATTACAGGGCTGCTGTAAGTATATTTAATAACAGAAGAAAATACTGTGGACCTTAAGCACGTACAAACTAGAGGCTCTCAAGAGCCTGTGTCGCTCACCTGTATTTACTGATGCTTTGGAAATCATGTAAAATAAGGTTAAAATCATAATTAATAGTATTAGATATTAGATATTATAATGATATCTAAGATAATAACAAAAACTGCAAAATTTTTGTAAAATTACTAACTCAGGGCAGCAACCCAACAACGGGTTGTCGGATTCGTCTGAAAATTTCAGGGCAGATAAATCTAAATCTGATGAACATTTTGCCACCTGTCAGATTTGCTCTAAATGCTTTAGTTTCAGAGATATAAACCAAAACTGCAATTTACCCTATGTTCTATTTTTAACCAAGTTGGCCATGATGGTTCGAAGGCGGGGTCATCGGACAAATTTTTAAACTCGATACCCTAATAATGATTATGGCCAAGTATGGTTAAATTTGTCTCAGTAGTTTCAGAGAAGAAGATTTTTGTAAAGATTACAAAATTTACGAAAATTGTTAAAATTGACTATTAAGGGCAATAACTCCTAAAGGGTCGACTGACAATTTTGGTCATCACAACTTATTTGTAGATCTTACTTTGCTGAACATTATTGCTGTTTACAGTTTATCTCTATCTATAATAATATTCAAGATAATAACCAAAAACTGCAAAATTTCCTTAAAATTACCAATTCAGGGGCAGCAACCCAACAACAGGTTGTCAGATTTGTCTGAAAATTTCAGGGCAGATAGATCTTGACCTGATAATCAGTTTTACCATGTCAGATTTACTCTAAATGCTTTGGTTTCAGAGATATAAGCCAAAATCTACATTTTACCCTATGTTCTATTTTTAGCCATGGCGGCCATCTTGGTTGGTTGGCTGGGTCATCGGACACATTTTTAAACTAGATACACTAATGATGATTGTGGCCAAGTTTGGTTAAATTTGGCCCAGTGGTTTCAGAAAGATTTTGTAAAAGCTAACGACGACGGACGACGACGACGACGACGACGGACGACGGACGCCAAGTGATGAGAAAAGCTCACTTAGCCCTTCGGGCCAGGTGAGCTAAAATGGATTCCTACTCAGATATACTTTTACTAACTTACGCTGCTGTTTCCTCGTCTTCAATCTCTCTGTTTTACAAACAGTCCAAGATCAGACATTTTTCTGTTGTATGTACTTCATTTTATCTTCATAATTGGAAATGTTGAAACAAACCCAGGTCCAAATCTTCGTAACGAATCGAATACACTGTCATTTAACGAAACAAATACACCAGACAATTTATTTCCATTTGTAGTCTGAACATTAGATCCGTTAGAAATGATGATGATGATGATGATGATGATGATGATGATGATGATGATGATGATGATGATGATGATGATGATGATGATGGGTAACAGCGTTCAAGATTACAGGGCTGCTGTAGGTATATTTAATAACAGAAGAAAATACTGTGGACCTTAAGCACGTACAAACTAGAGGCTCTCAAGAGCCTGTGTCGCTCACCTGTATTTACTGATGCTTTGGAAATCATGTAAAATAAGGTTAAAATCATAATTAATAGTATTAGATATTAGATATTATAATGATATCTAAGATAATAACAAAAAACTGCAAAATTTTTGTAAAATTACTAACTCAGGGGCAGCAACCCAACAACGGGTTGTCGGATTCGTCTGAAAATTTCAGGGCAGATAAATCTAAATCTGATGAACATTTTTGCCACCTGTCAGATTTGCTCTAAATGCTTTAGTTTCAGAGATATAAACCAAAAACTGCAATTTACCCTATGTTCTATTTTTAACCAAGTTGGCCATGATGGTTCGAAGGCGGGGTCATCGGACAAATTTTTAAACTCGATACCCTTATAATGATTATGGCCAAGTATGGTTAAATTTGTCTCAGTAGTTTCAGAAAGAAGATTTTGTAAAGATTACAAAATTTACGAAAAATTGTTAAAATTGACTATTAAGGGCAATAACTCCTAAAGGGTCGACTGACAATTTTGGTCATCACAACTTATTTGTAGATCTTACTTTGCTGAACATTATTGCTGTTTACAGTTTATCTCTATCTATAATATTCAAGATAACCAAAAACTGCAAAATTTCCTTAAAATTACCATTTCAGGGGCAGCAACCCAACAACAGGTTGTCAGATTTGTCTGAAAATTTCAGGGCAGATAGATCTTGACCTGATAATCAGTTTTACCCTATGTCAGATTTACTCTAAATGCTTTGGTTTCAGAGATATAAGCCAAAATCTACATTTTACCCTATGTTCTATTTTTAGCCATGGCGGCCATCTTGGTTGGTTGGCTGGGTCATCGGACACATTTTTAAACTAGATACACTAATGATGATTGTGGCCAAGTTTGGTTAAATTTGGCCCAGTGGTTTCAGAGAAGATTTTGTAAAAGCTAACGACGACGGACGACGACGACGACGGACGGACGACGGACGCCAAGTGATGAGAAAGCTCACTTAGCCCTTCGGGCCAGGTGAGCTAAAATGAATTCCTACTCAGATATACTTTTTACTAACTTACGCTGCTGTTTCCTCGTCTTCAATCTCTGTTTTACAAACAGTCCAAGATCAGACATTATTTTTCTGTTGTATGTACTTCATTTTATCTTCATAATTGGAAATGTTGAAACAAACCCAGGTCCAAATCTTCGTAACGAATCGAATACACTGTCATTTAACGAAACAAATACACCAGACAATTTATTTCCATTTGTAGTCTGAACATTAGATCCGTTAGAAATGATGATGATGATGATGATGATGATGATGATGATGATGATGATGATGATGATGATGATGATGATGATGATGATGATGATGATGATGATGATGATGATGATGATGATGATGATGATGATGGGTAACAGCGTTCAAGATTACAGGGCTGCTGTAGGTATATTTAATAACAGAAGAAAATACTGTGGACCTTAAGCACGTACAAACTAGAGGATCTCAAGAGCCTGTGTCGCTCACCTGTATTTACTGATGCTTTGGAAGGTTAAAATCATAATTAATAGTATTAGATATTAGATATTATAATGATATCTAAGATAATAACAAAAAACTGCAAAATTTTTGTAAAATTACTAACTCAGGGGCAGCAACCCAACAACGGGTTGTCGGATTCGTCTGAAAATTTCAGGGCAGATAAATCTAAATCTGATGAACATTTTTGCCACCTGTCAGATTTGCTCTAAATGCTTTAGTTTCAGAGATATAAACCAAAAACTGCATTTTACCCCTATGTTCTATTTTTAACCAAGTTGGCCATGATGGTTCGAAGGCAGGGTCATCGGACAAATTTTTAAACTCGATACCTAATAATGATTATGGCCAAGTATGGTTAAATTTGTCTCAGTAGTTTCAGAGAAGAAGATTTTTGTAAAAGATTACAAAATTTACGAAAAATTGTTAAAAATTGACTATTAAGGGCAATAACTCCTAAAGGGTCGACTGACAATTTTGGTCATGACAACTTATTTGTAGATCTTACTTTGCTGAACATTATTGCTGTTTACAGTTTATCTCTATCTATAATAATATTCAAGATGATAACCAAAAACTGCAAAATTTCCTTAAAATTACCAATTCAGGGGCAGCAACCCAACAACAGGTTGTCAGATTTGTCTGAAAATTTTAGGGCAGATAGATCTTGGCCTGATAATCAGTTTTACCCATGTCAGATTTACTCTAAATGCTTTGGTTTCAGAGATATAAGCCAAAATCTACATTTTACCCTATGTTCTATTTTTAGCCATGGCGGCCATCTTGGTTGGTTGGCTGGGTCATCGGACACATTTTTAAACTAGATACACTAATGATGATTGTGGCCAAGTTTGGTTAAATTTGGCCCAGTGGTTTCAGAGAAGATTTTGTAAAAGCTAACGACGACGGACGACGACGACGACGACGACGGACGACGGACGCCAAGTGATGAGAAAGCTCACTTAGCCCTTCGGGCCAGGTGAGCTAAAATGATTCCTACTCAGATATACTTTTACTAACTTACGCTGCTGTTTCCTCGTCTTCAATCTCTGTTTTACAAACAGTCCAAGATCAGACATTATTTTTCTGTTGTATGTACTTCATTTTATCTTCATAATTGGAAATGTTGAAACAAACCCAGGTCCAAATCTTCGTAACGAATCGAATACACTGTCATTTAACGAAACAAATACACCAGACAATGTATTTCCATTTGTAGTCTGAACATCAGATCCGTTAGAAATGATGATGATGATGATGATATGATGATGATGATGATGATGATGATGATGATGATGATGATGATGATGATGATGATGATGATGATGATGATGATGATGGGTAACAGCGTTCAAGATTACAGGGCTGCTGTAGGTATATTTAATAACAGAAGAAAATACTGTGGACCTGAAGCACGTACAAACTAGAGGATCTCAAGAGCCTGTGTCGCTCACCTGTATTTACTGATGCTTTGGAAGGTTAAAATCATAATTAATAGTATTAGATATTAGATATTATAATGATATCTAAGATAATAACAAAAACTGCAAAATTTTGTAAAATTACTAACTCAGGGCAGCAACCCAACAACGGGTTGTCGGATTCGTCTGAAAATTTCAGGGCAGATAAATCTAAATCTGATGAACATTTTTGCCACCTGTCAGATTTGCTCTAAATGCTTTAGTTTCAGAGATATAAACCAAAACTGCATTTTACCCTATGTTCTATTTTAACCAAGATGGCCATGATGGTTCGAAGGCGGGGTCATCGGACAAATTTTTAAACTCGATACCCTAATAATGATTATGGCCAAGTATGGTTAAATTTGTCTCAGTAGTTTCAGAAAGAAGATTTTGTAAAAGATTACAAAAATTTACGAAAAATTGTTAAAATTGACTATTAAGGGCAATAACTCCTAAAGGGTCGACTGACAATTTTGGTCATGAAAACTTATTTGTAGATCTTACTTT
Organism: Mytilus coruscus; assembly: GCA_017311375.1. Classification (NCBI taxonomy): domain Eukaryota; kingdom Metazoa; phylum Mollusca; class Bivalvia; order Mytilida; family Mytilidae; genus Mytilus; species Mytilus coruscus. The sequence continues at coordinate 2,512 of JAASAO010004024.1, read as the reverse complement.
GCTGAACATTATTGCTGTTTACAGTTTATCTCTATCTATAATAATATTCAAGATGATAACCAAAAACTGCAAAATTTCCTTAAAATTACCAATTCAGGGGCAGCAACCCAACAACAGGTTGTCCGATTTGTCTGAAAATTTCAGGGCAGATAGATCTTGACCTGATAATCAGTTTACCATGTCAGATTTACTCTAAATGCTTTGGTTTCAGAGATATAAGCCAAAATCTACATTTTACCCCTATGTTCTATTTTTAGCCATGGTGGCCATCTTGTTGGTTGGCTGGGTCATCGGACACATTTTTTAAACTAGATACACTAATGATGATTGTGGCCAAGTTGGGTTAAATTCGGCCCAGTTGTTTCAGAGAAGATTTTTGTAAAAGTTAACGGACGACGACGACGACGAACTACGGACGCCAAGTGAGGAGAAAAGCTCACTTAGCCCTTCGGGCCAGGTGAGCTAAAAATGAATTCCTACTCAGATATACTTTTACTAACTTACGCTGCTGTTTCCTCGTCTTCAATCTCTCTGTTTTACAAATAGTCCAAGATCAGACATTATTTTTCTGTTGTATGTACTTCATTTTATCTTCATAATTGGAAATGTTGAAACAAACCCAGGTCCAAATCTTCGTAAGCGAATCGAATAACTGTCATTTAACGAAACAAATACACCAGACAATTTATTTCCATTTGTAGTCTGAACATTAGATCCGTTAGAAATGATGATGATGATGATGATGATGATGATGATGATGATGATGATGATGATGATGATGATGATGATGATGATGATGATGATGATGATGATGGGTAACAGCGTTCAAGATTACAGGGCTGCTGTAGGTATATTTAATAACAGAAGAAAATACTGTGGACCTGAAGCACGTACAAACTAGAGGATCTCAAGAGCCTGTGTCGCTCACCTGTATTTACTGATGCTTTGGAAGGTTAAAATCATAATTAATAGTATTAGATATTAGATATTATAATGATATCTAAGATAATAACAAAAACTGCAAAATTTTGTAAAATTACTAACTCAGGGGCAGCAACCCAACAACGGGTTGTCGGATTCGTCTGAAAATTTCAGGGCAGATAAATCTAAATCTGATGAACATTTTGCCACCTGTCAGATTTGCTCTAAATGCTTTAGTTTCAGAGATATAAACCAAAACTGCATTTTACCCCTATGTTCTATTTTAACCAAGTTGGCCATGATGGTTCGAAGGCGGGGTCATCGGACAAATTTTTAAACTCGATACCCTAAAATGATTATGGCCAAGTATGGTTAAATTTGTCTCAGTAGTTTCAGAGAAGAAGATTTTGTAAAGATTACAAAATTTACGAAAAATTGTTAAAATTGACTATTAAGGGCAATAACTCCTAAAGGGTCGACTGACAATTTTGGTCATGACAACTTATTTGTAGATCTTACTTTGCTGAACATTATTGCTGTTTACAGTTTATCTCTATCTATAATAATATTCAAGATGATAACCAAAAACTGCAAAATTTCCTTAAAATTACCAATTCAGGGACAGCAACCCAACAACAGGTTGTCAGATTTGTCTGAAAATTTCAGGGCAGATAGATCTTGACCTGATAATCAGTTTTACCCATGTCAGATTTACTCTAAATGCTTTGGTTTCAGAGATATAAGCCAAAATCTACATTTTACCCCTATGTTCTATTTTTAGCCATGGCGGCCATCTTGGTTGGTTGGCTGGGTCATCGGACAAATTTTTTAAACTAGATACACTAATGATGATTGTGGCCAAGTTTGGTTAAATTTGGCCCAGTGGTTTCAGAGAAGATTTTTGTAAAAAGCTAACGACGACGGACGACGACGACGACGACGACGGACGAAGGACGACGGACGCCAAGTGATGAGAAAAGCTCACTTGGCCCTTCGGGCCAGGTGAGCTAAAAATGGATTCCTACTCAGATATACTTTTTACTAACTTACGCTGCTGTTTCCTCGTCTTCAATCTCTCTGTTTTACAAACAGTTAGTCCAAGATCAGACATTATTTTTCTGTTGTATGTACTTCATTTTATCTTCATAATTGGAAATGTTGAAACAAACCCAGGTCCAAATCTTCGTAACGAATCGAATACACTGTCATTTAACGAAACAAATACACCAGACAATTTATTTCCATTTGTAGTCTGAACATTAGATCCGTTAGAAATAAGCCAGCATTTCTAAATAATTTTTGTGACGAATTTGATATTGTAACATTGACAGAAACGCACTTAGATCCCAGCATCGCTGATGACAACATACAACTAGACTCTTTCTCTTCAAATATCGTAAGAAAAGATAGAAATAGCTTTGGTGGTGGTTTACTTATCTATGTTAAAGATGGTATTGGACTTAAACGCATTAATGCACTCGAAACAAAAGACGATGAATCCCTTTTTGTAAATATCCATGTTTACATCCCAACTCCTTTGTTCTACCAGGGTGATCTGAGCCGGATCATCCCTACCAGATCACCCCTTAAG
>JAASAO010004269.1:0-16747 GCA_017311375.1 Mytilus coruscus | reverse complement strand
TGACTCGAGTGGGAACTGAGACTATTTGAGACAAGTTAAATATGTTTTTCAAATTGGACCATTTAGCTGGAATTTTCTCGACGCCAAATCAATATTAAAGTCACCCAAAATAATAATTTCCTTATCTTCAATATCAACATTTGTTAACATTGATTCAAATTTTGTAATCCATTCTGCATTACTATTTGGTGGTCTATATATGTTACCAAGTAATATAGGTTTTGATGAACAAAATAATTTCGACCCAAATTGATTCTATATCATCCTTTTCCAAATCATATCGTCCAATTGAGGTTAACATGTTAGAAATATAAATTAAAAACCCACCCCCAGATTTTCCAATTCTGTCTTTTCTGTTTGTATCATAACCCTTAATATCTATTTCTTTATTTTGGACAGAATTTGACAAAAATGTTTCACTTAAACACAGCACATCTGTGTTAGATTTTGATAGCAAATAATTAATTTCAGAAAACTTTGGCAATATATGATTTATGTTTAAGTGACATATATTAAGTGACTTGTGTGGAAATATAAAAGGATTTGTGAAAGGAGATGATTTGGAGTTAGATAATAAAAATGTGTTGCAGTACATAAATACAAAATAATAATACTGACAAGATTTCCCAAAATAAAGTTACATTTTCTGGTAGTAGAAAAGTTATTGTGAAAATCCTTTACCTCCAGTACGTTTGACGGAACACATTTTGTTGTTGAGTTGTTGTGTTGAATGGTATAAATCTCCTCCTGTTGACCTCACCGACTGAAAATTTGATTGTGTTTCTGTTGTACAATCTGACAAATTAAGCAACGTGTTCACGCACGAGATAATGTTGTGGCTTAAGACTTTGGCACCAGCAACATTTGTATGTACATAGCTAATTAAAACATAACTAAGTTGTATCTTCTTTTGAGGCGGGATGTTTAGAGACACACACACGTTATTTTTATCTCTTAAGAAGTAGCTCCTCACTATCCTACTACCTGTCGATACATTTATTTTTGGCATTGCACAAGTCATGTCTTCTCTGACTGTTCATGACGTTAAAATACTAAATCCCTGGGATGTGTTTTAGTTGATTTTAGTCTCTGATGCATGATTTTTATCATTAATTGATTTTGGCTTTTAACTAGCTGTCAGTAACTGCAGTACTCTCAAATCGTACTTTCTTTTAATTCGACCTGTTGATACTATTTTTAATACTTTTTTGTTATTTTATATTAATATGGATCTTGTCTGTATACCAGCTTTGATTATTTGGAATATCTACTAATTTTCACTTCTTCATACTACATTTGTATGAACATCAAGATTATTCTCCTTTAATCTGTACAGGGAAGTTTTATTGTTGATATTTACCCCTTATGTATCTAGTGTTAAATTAGGTATTTATATGACAGACCTTTCTTGGTATTCCTAATTATTGGAAGATTTTATATAGACAGAAAAAGTATACCTAAAACGACAAAGTTATTTTTCATTTACCTGTTTATATTATGAAAACCGGTTTTTTCAAAAGTGATTATTTTCTAAGGGTTTAATATTTCGCGGTGGTGTATTGCCATGGCTTTATTTGGACTTGTTTGTTTGCTTTTTGGCCTTGAATGTTTGTCCCTAATATTTTATTAACTATGTATTTACTTTCAGGTATCACAGATCGAATTTATTCGTTCATAGTGTGTTAATTTACGTTTTTGATTGAGTTAAGCCTTCCAATTGATGTTTTATCGTGTGTTTTTCTATGTTGTGATGTTATACTATTGTTTCAGAAAAAGGGAGAAGGTTTGGTACCATTAAAACGTTTAATCCCGCTGCAAATATTTGCACCTGTCCTAAGTCAGGAATCTGATGTACAGTAGTTGTCGTTTGTTTATGTAATTTATACGTGTTTCTCGTTTCTCGTTTTTTATATAGACTAGACCGTTGGTTTTACCGTTTAAATGGTTTTACACTAGTACTTTGGGGCCCTTTATAGCTTGTTGTTCGGTGTGAGCCAAGGCTCCGTGTTGAAGGCCGTACATTGACCTATAATGGTTTACTTTTATAAATTGTTATTTGGATGGAGAGTTGTCTCATTGGCACTCACACCACATCTTCCTATATCTATTGTCTGCAAATAAAGTAAGATTGGGCTGGTCTCCATATAGAAAGTCTAAAGTATTGTCTAGCGTTAACTACCCTTTTGTAATAAATGAATAAAATGAAGATGTTTTATTAATAAAATTATGTTCTCTCCATTTAAATTGCTACCAAGTTACCACTCTAGATTGAAAATTTCATGACTTTTTATCAAAGAATCTTTATCATATTCTGAGATTTAAAAAAAGATTTCTTACATCAAAATTAAAAATAAAAAATCTTTCTTAATTATTCATTTTACAGCAGAAAGATCATTTTGTCTATTTGCCTTGACAGTTTTACAATTGTATGACATTATTTTGCTCTTATCTACTTCATCAAAATTTTAAAAATGTTGGCCTTTCAAATAAAATATGCCTATAACATATCTATTTTCTTGTTAAATTATATACTTTTCTGATTCCTATGCATATTTATTATAATGACTTTCCTTGTATTTATGGTTCTTTTCTTAACTAAATCACAACAGAAGTTTAATGACAGACGGGCATATACAAAACTTAATGAATAATTGAAATCAAAATGTTTGCATTATAACGCAAAGGTTTGCGTTACAACGCAAATGTTTGCGTTATAACGCAAAGGTTTGCGTTTAACGCAAAGGTTTGCGTTACAACGCAAAGGTTTGCGTTACAACGCAAAGGTTTGCGTTATAACGCAAATGTTTGCGTTACAACGCAAAGGTATGCGTTAAACGCAAAGGGTTTGCGTTTAACGCAAAGGTTTGCGTTAAAACGCAAAGGTTTGCGTTACATCGCAAATGTTTGCGTTGTAACGCAAATGTTTGCGTTATAACGCAAAGATAGGGAAAAACAAAAAAAATGTGTGGCGCTAATACGCTTCCGTAGATTTGTCCATTTACTAGAACATTTAGTATCCAGTTTTTCGTTTTTACCTCTTTATTTTTTTTTTTCAACATTAAAGTTCGTCTCTCTTTGATAGTGTTCTCCTTTCTCCCGCCCCTTTCTCCCTGTCTCCCAATACCCTTTCCACCTACTCATAGCAAGTGTTGTGAATTTACCTATCTTAATCTGTAGCAAGAAAACAAGTTCGCTGACCCCATTTTTTTCTTTTTCTTATCTGAAAGCCTGTTATAGGAGCTATCTTCTCACATTATATATTAAAATTCTATCATGTAGTTTTCTTTTTATCACACAAAATTTGATATTCCATGCATCATTTTCATTTCACTCAGTCACGTCTCAGTCCTTACAGCTGGACGGACGTGCTGGGTCAGCTCTTCTTTACCCGCTATCTACGATGATCGAGGGTTTACTTATAGATGGATCAACGACTTACTACTTTCGATGACAGAAACCAATCCAACACTGTACAGTGAACGTTTGTTTTCTACGTAAATACCCGCGTCAGCATACACTCCAAAACCCATTTGGGATGGGGGAGTGTTATGCCGACTGACGTCCGAGGGCTGTATCCTAGGTGTTAGATGATGGACCTCCATTTCACTGTCTAACGACTTTGGTCCTGATAATGCTTCCTGTCATCGTTAATACTACGTCCGCGACTTATCTACCAGTACTCCATCATCGTGGTTAGCGGGCTGCCAAGCTGACCAAACTGGCCCTGAAAGCAGCCGTTGTGAAGATAAAACATCAAAATAGTCAACAAACCAAACCAAAACAACTCACAAAACCAAGATGGCGGCCTACCAAAATGGCGTCCTCCACCTGTTCCTAACCCACTGCAGAAAATATTCAAACGCTCACCAAACCCCTTCGGGCACCGAGCCGACCGTGCGAGGGCTGTAAAGCCAGTCAAGGTCGTTAAACACTTCCATCATTATCCCATGCATAATCTATACAAAATAAACCTGTAGCGTGAAAAAAAGTTCGTTGACCCATACTTTTTATTATATTTTTGAAAAAAGCATGATAAAAACTTCATTTGACAAATTATTAAAAAATTCTATCAGTTTTAATTAAGACGCGGCCCAAGCCACCTTAAGAATCATAATCACAAAATGTTACTTGTCAGCAAAACGTAGAATATAATGAAAATAAGAAGAATGTGACTACACAGGCAAATTTCACTCACATCAATATCACGTGAATTAAAATTCATGTGAATCCAAGTAACTTGTTTATCTTTTGGAGAATTCAAAATATCCGTTGCCGATGGGGAATATGACCTTTGAATAAACATTGACGAACTTACTTTGCCAAACAATATATCTCTCTATAGTACAAATGTACTATTCGAAGCCAAAATATTTGAAAACACCAAAACTTAAACAGACGTTGAAAAGCTAGTCAACCAAAAATTTCATAAAAATATAGCCAATATCTAGATGTCGCAATTTCGCAACTTGTCACAGGGTACACCAATGACATTAATTAGGGCTTTTTTTATCACTTATTCATCATGTTCATAGCACACTCCGTTCAGTAAAAGATAATTCATGTTTCACATTTGAAGGAATTGTTGTAACCATGGTAACGATGTATACTCGTGTTGCAATGTATCTAATGCATTTTTCGGCTATTCCATGTCATGATGATTTTTATTTGTTTAAATTGTATGGTCGGAACGCCAAACCTGGGCATATTAAGACAGTTTTGACGTTCCATATAATTGTAATTTGTTTGTTATTATACAGCTGACCTACAGTACATGCTTATGGTATGTGATAGACCACCTAATCACGTTTTTCAACCTTGCCCACTAATCCATGAAATGAGGTGTGGTGAACCCAGTCTGACGGATATGTATATAGACATTGCAAGGAACACTTATGTCAAATACAGTTATATTTACTAACAATAAGTGAACAATTCACATGACAAAAATACTATTCATTTTTTTAAGAAATAGCTGAACCATGAAAATGAGGTCATGGACAAATGACAGATGGAAACTTCGTTCAATTATTTTAATTTGTATGCAATTATTCCTTTGACCCTCTTATGGAATAAAACATACCTAGGTTTCTGACACAGAATAACTGTAGTCAAAGAAATTAGAATTGGTTATATGATTTGAATTAAATCAGGGGTTAAAATTAACATTTGGTACTGGAAGGTCCAGAACCTTTGACACTCCAAACTGAAAGGTCCACAACCTAAATTCCAGGTCCTACGTTTACTTGAAATATTTCATAACTCAGTAAGATACAAAATTAATGTGCTTTTGGTGTTAGGTTAGCTTGTTTCAGTGTCAGTGTCACTGTTGTATAACATGTTTAATAATAATTGTAATTGTCGTGTATATAACATGTATAATGAATTCAAATAATCTTTTTTTTTTTTTTGTATTGGGGAGGGTGTCACTGTGGGTAGGTGTGTTGTCTCAACGATTGGTAATTAATTACTAATTATACCATTATCTCAGGGCTCATACTACTTCAGAATCATAGGGAGAAGTGACTTCTCTTTTTGAAAATTATAGGGAGAAGTGGTGAGATTTGGAAGAGAAGTGCTCACTCAAAGCACTACAATGTTTGGTTTTTACGAAAATATAAAGGGCTATATGTATCTCTTTTTTTATTATTGTTCAATTCATACCCGAGTATACAATTAAAGTAACAGTTCAAATTTAAAGCTGTTTCAGTGTATCATATCTAGTTGCACTATTATATTAGTTCCTCTGGGAAAATAAAGTAAGAAACTTCCAGATTTTTACTGGCCCTTCAAAATTGAGAAGAAATGACCTCTTGGAATTGTAGTAATATGTTTACACTATAAAATTAAACATCATCAAAATTCATTAATGATAAAGAAAATTACTGTCACAGTTTATTGGATTTTGACATGAAAATTTGTGAACTAAAAGTAATTTTGAGTTTCTGTATAAAATATTTCATGCTTTTTCATTCTGTTTCATATATCTTTTGGTTTTCAATTCTAGTGTTTATATTTCATCATCATAGATGTATTTTGTCACCTGACTGGAATTATTATTTTTTTATTGTATTTGATCGGCAAACCCGGAATTAACCTTATATGCACCCGGAATCTGATCCGGTATTATAATTGTCTTCATTTCCGGTTTAAGACGACCCATTGTTTTTCAATGTTGTTTTTGTCAGTCAGATACGATTTTACTCGGATTTACACATTACTTGTTGGCGATTTTCGGTATAAAGCTAGCGGTTGAAAAAAAATGAACATCGCTGTCATGAATAATAAAGATGAAAATAAATTTTGAGATCGTTTCACTTTGGAAATTTTGGCAAAGTTAATTTTTATTTTCTTTCAAATCAAAGGTCCGTCGGGCGTAGCTAGTAACCAAAACGAAAGTCCGATTGCAATAGTGGAAGGTCGCGGACCTCGGACCACCGCTAATTTGAACCCCTGTAAATTAAAAAATATATTATAATATTATAAAGCAATTCTTAGCTTTTGTGCAATACACTAATTGCTGTTGCTAATTGACCCAAAAAAAAATTTACCCCTTTTTCTTTTGTGCAAAACACTATGCTATTGCGTATTGACCTCCCAAAAAAAATAAATCTTTCACCCCTTTTTTTGCAAAAAAAATAATACTGGAAGAAATTTTCTTTTTAATTTCTAAAATCTGAAATGAGTAAAATTGTCCCCCACCTATTTTTTTTTTCACTGCACCCCTTTTTTTCCCTTTTCCCCAAAGAAAAAATTCTTTCCCTCAAGATATGGTCATAATCTCAATTCAAATTTCTAATGGAGTTTGCAACCATACATGTAATTACCCATTTAAATACATCATAAAAGTCTTAAAGTAGAAAATGACATATACATAATCATGGCTAAAATAATATTAATTAATAATAACTTATAAAAATAAATTGACAGCTAATTATCTCAAGACAATACAATATTTCTTTATACATAATTTACAAGTAGTGTAAGGGAGGTAAATCCAAACATACACAACATTGTACTTTAAATTATTTGAATTACCTCCCTTACACTGCTTTTAAATTGTTTTGATTGTCCATTAACCAGGAAACTCTTGTTTTTTCCCCTTTTTTGCCCCTAATTCCTAATTGGTTTGAACCATAACCCCCCAAAGTCAATCCTCACCATCCCTTTGTGGTATGGAAACTTGTGGGATAATTTCAGAGAGATTCATACACTTAAACACAAGTTATTGTCTGGAAACTACAAAAATGCTTATTTAGGCCCCTCATTCCTAAACTGTTGGTACCATAACCCCAAAATCAATCCCGACCTTCCTTTTGTGGTTATAAACCTTGTGTTTAAATTTCATAGATTTATCTACTTATACTAAAGTAATTGTCTGGAAACCAACTGTCTTTGTATGATGACGACGACGACAACGTGATGTGATACCAATATACAACCGCAAAAATCTTTTGTGGTCGTATAAAAAGTGGTATGATTGCCCATGAGACAACTTTCCACCAGAGATCAAATGATGTAGAACTATAGGTCATCGTACGACCTTCAACAATGAGCAAAACACAAACGGGATAGCAAGTTCAAAGGAGTAAACTAACGCACTGATTTTATATTAAACAGATTATTAAAGAGGGGCCTGATGGGTTATTTTCGTTCTTCGTGATTGGCGCATTTTCGCTATCGTGATCTGTTTTTCTACAGATTTATTTTTCTTTTATATTTTCGTGATCCGTGATCATGGAAATTTATTTTTTGTGAATCGTGATTGACAAAAAAATCAACTCGTGAATCGTGATGAGACCCCCCCCCCCTTTCCCATCAGGCCCCTCATTAAAAACAGTCAACAAAAAAACAAAATATAATATACAGCAATAAATGACTACTACATGTATTTAATTACTGTGGCTCCTCAACTGGGACAAGCACTTATATATACAGAATGTAAGCCGATGATACCATTTAAAAAATATCATAATCATCATGTTCATGTGAAATATGTGTTCTCATGCGTCTTTGTTCTTCGCCAAGCCAGCTTAAACCTTTACCACATTATGACATATATTGTCCATCACAGTTATAAGATTTATCATGTTTATCACACGCTGACTAAATCTTTTCCACATAAATCACAGTTATAAGGTTAATCACCTGTACGAGTTCTCATGTGACGTTGTAAATTACTATGATGACCAAACTTGTTACCACAAACATTACAGTCATGCAGTTTTCAACTGTATCTGTTGTCATGTAAATCTGTAAATTACTAATACTAAGACGAATTAAATCTTGATCACAAACATCTCATAAGGTTTATCTCCTGTATGTGTTTTCATGTGTCTTTGTAGATGTCCAAGCCGACTAAACACTTTACCACATACATCACAGTTATGAGGTTTATCACCTGTATGTATTCTCATGTGAATTTTTAAATGACAATGCTGACTAAACCTCTTACCACATATATCACATTCATAAGGTTTATCTCCTGTATGTGTTCTCATGTGAATTTGTAATATAGATGACCGACTAAACCGTTTACCACATACTTCACAGTTATGAGGTTTATCACCTGTATGTATTCTCATGTGTACTTGTAAATGTCCAAGCCGACTAAACCCTTTACCACATGTATCACAGCTATGCGGTTTATCTCCTGTATGTGTTCTCATGTGAATTTGTAATATAAAGAGCCGACTAAACCGTTTACCACATACATCACAGCTATGAGGTTTATCACCTGTATGTATTCTCATATGACTTTGTAAATTACCAGGCTGACTAAACCCTTTACCACAAACATCACATTTATGAGGTTTTTCACCAGTATGTGTTCTCTCATGTCTCTTTAAGTCACTACTTTTACTAAATTCTCTGCCACAAACATCACATTTATGAAGTTTTTTGCCAGTATGTGTTTTCACATGTCTCTTCAAGTCACTACTTTGACCAAATTCTCTAGGACAAACATCACAGTCATGAGGTTTTTCACCAGCATGTGTTCTCATACATGTATGTCTCTTGAAATCACTACTTATACTAAATTCTCTGCCACAAACATCACATTTATGAAGTGTACCAGTCTGCATGGTCTGTGTGCTTATGTGTCTCTGTTAACGTTGTGTACCATTGATTGTGACAAAATCTTCTACCTTATACATTTTATTTAATGTGTATGTATGATCTTGTACGCTTCTGTAAGGAACAAAATAATAAAATAAAGACATAAACCTTTTGATTCTTTCCCGCACATCACACATACAATATCTATTTTGACATTCATACATTCTCTGCATTTATGCATCTGCTTTGTTTGGGTTATTTAATTCCATACTTTGTACAACATGTACAAGAATTATATATGCTGTACTGCATCATTGATGTATACCTCACGTTTTCTTTATTCATAAGGAAAAGAAAGTTGGTAAATGTTAACATTATTTAAAAGGCGGTACTTTTTAATACCTACATAATTGTTAACTTTTCATACATTGTGATTTGGATGGAGAGTTGTCTCATTAACAATGATTAACATTCATACCACATCTTCTTAAGTTATTTATAATAAATAAACTGTTGACACAGACATATGTCTCGTCTGTCTGCAGAAAAAATTCAGAAGAGATAATCTGATGTACTGCAACATTGCTTATTAATATGAAGTTGCTGGACCATGAATTAGGGACAGGATCTAAAAATAGCAGCCAGTATGGTTCAATTTTATCAAAATAAGCTAAGAAACATTGATGATGAATTATCCACTTGCAAGTGAATAATTCAACCTCATTGAATCTGTATTCATGTGATCTTCAATTTAACGCCTTAGCTAGAGATGGATTATGCATGATTGATGCATGTTAGGTTATGAAAAGAAAAGATGTCAATATTGAAAGTGAAACAAAGATAAATCATTTGATTGACTGATTCGATCCACAAAAAATCATTCTTATTCAGGTAAAAAAAATGTAACCTTAAACTTGAAATCAAACAGACATAGAAAAATCCATTTGCATGAGGTCCATATATAATATAATAATAATAATAAATTTAATTTATAATTGTGTCACAAATGACATACTGATTGTACATTATACAATGACATAATAAAAATCCCATAAAAATATACATTAAAACAATCAATACCCAGCCATTGAGTTGGCGTATGAGACACATATTTAAAAACATTTCACACCATTTGTTTTTATACAATTTCAAAAGATTTATTATTTAAATTCAATTAATAAAATTAAAATAATATTATAAATTATATAGATAAAATTATAATTATTTATTTCATTTAAATATATCACATGACTTTAAAAGTAAGTTAAACATGTTAAAAGAATTATAAAAACTAGTATCTCAAACTAAAAATACCTTTTGTATCATAAAAAAATTTAAAATACTTTTGCTTATAAAATGCTTGAATTTCATGACAATTTTTTTTTAACTAATTTAATCATTTGTTCGTCATTTCAACAAATTTCTGATCATCGTCTAAAATAGCAAAATTTTCAATATAATTTGAACATTCAGAAAATAAAAGCCATCTCCAGTCATGCCAGTCATCATAAAGAGAACAATTTAAAAGAAAATGTTTTTCAGATTCAACACAATTGTTCGTACAAAGCACACAAAGTCTGGTATGGACTGGAATTGGCAGCCTGGCATACTTTCCGGTTTCGATGGCTAGCGGTAGCGATCTGGCACAGTACAGAGCCATTTATTAACACATTTGCACAAAGTCCATATATCTATTTATATTTATCATGTTTATATTTATATTGTGTAATGTGACAGTCGGTTGTTTACTTTTCGATAGTTAGTTAGTTAGATCATGCATAGATGGTGTCTAGACTAAAATACACAGGAAACGAAGCTACATATTTTAGAACCCATGCACTGACTGTAAATTATTTATTTTAGACTTTTTATAATTTGGATAAATGTTTTACATGCGTTATAAATCTAATATGAGAATTTGAGTCAAATCGGTGAACATGAATTTGACATGTAAGACAGCTAGTGCCCCATTTATGATTAACAGCTCGACAACTTTCAGTTTTGAAAGTTTTCTATCTATAAGTACTTCATGTACTTGTACCATGTGTACAGTGTAGATGGAAATCATTCTTGGTATAAAATATTCCCTTTGCCATGTTTGCACAGTAAAATTATTCTTTTCAATTTCCGAGACTAAATTATGTGAAAGATGACAGACTGCACTACTGGGGACTATTCTTTGCATTTTCTTTTTAGAGTAGTGCATTTTCCCATAAAAAACACTTTTTAGTGCTGTGTATTCATAATTGACCTGACCAGTTAAGGGTTTTCTCATTGTTGAAGTTCATACGATTGGCAATTTGCCTATAATTGCTTACATGATATATATACATCTACTTCATCTGAACGTTGATGGATAGTCTCATAATAATTTTTGCAATCATACTGAGACTACTATAACACAGAGATTGGTCACTATCGATTTATTGGATTATCTGAGTCTCCGGTATAGTTAGCTACGTTATTTTAACGTAGTTTCGTATTTAACCGTAGTTTCGTATTCGACCGTAGCAGACGACATAAATCATCACCTAATCACTGAGACTGCTATAAAAGTATCGGATATTATTATTTTCTTTTAAAAATAAATTAAAACAAAATTGAATTAATCAAAAAAAGGAAAATAGTTTTTATCTTTTAAATGTAGTTATCTCTATTAATATTTAAATTTTGTTTTTAATCATTAATAATTTGTTAATAGTTTCATGTTGTTATTATGCGGCCACTCTTGAAATTGTGAATGTGATTAATCTTATCAATCTTACAGTTACATTGTTTTGCTACACGTCCGTTAATTGTATCTAATATACAAATATTTTACCTGTAAAGACAGGTAGTCTCAAAAGCATGGGAGATGAATTTTGTTTCACAGCTGGGTGCCCAAGATACACGAGGCTCCGTTTATTGCAGTAAACTTTAAAGTTTTATTCTATACTTGTAAAGGTATGTTTCACTGCTGAGTGCCCAATATGCATGTTTATTGTAGTAAACCTTGTCAAATATCGTCGGTGCACTTGTGGTAGGATTCAGGAGGGTGTGGATGGGGTTTTATAGAATAGAGAATAAGGGAAAAAAGTATAGAATGGAGAAAAATTCGTAAGGGTTCCACGGAACCCAGTGTCTCGCCTACTTTTGCTGTTAATCGCAGGCTCAACAAAATGACGAAAAAATCAATAAAAATATTCCTTTAGATACTATCTTTTGATTGTAAGAAGCTTCTGTCAAAATTTGGTATAAATCCAGGATAGTTTATGAATCTAATAAATGTTTTAAAAACTTTGACTGCAGACTGTATTTAATGTTAACTAGAAGAAAAATAAGTCCATTTATAAGTAAAATACGGATAAACAGGTACAACATTTTAACAAAATTTCCATGTAGATACTAGCTTTTGATCATAAACAAGCTTCTGTCCAAGTTTGGTACAAATCCAGGATAGTTTAAGAAAGTTATTAAAATTTTAAAAACTTTAACCACAGAGTGAATGTAATGTTTCCTGGCAGAAAAACTAAGTCCATTTACAAGTAAAATACGGAAAACAGGAATTTTATTTTTACAAAATTTACTTCTGGATACTATCTTATGATCACAAACAATCTTCTGTCCAAGTTTGGTACAAATTCAGGATAGTTTAAGAAAGTTATTAAAATTTCAAAAACTTTAACCACAGAGTGAATATTTGTGGACGCCGCCGACGACGACGGAATGTAGGATCGCTATGTCTCGCTTTTTCGACTAAAGTCGAAGGCTCGACAAAATGGACCGACAAATAAAGAATAGAGAAGAGAAAATATTTAGGTGATAAAATTTAAATAGAGAAAAATGGTATAAAAATTATAGGAAATAAAGAACCCCCATCCAGACCCTCGTCAGATTATCCAACGTAAATTTTATTTTTCAAACCATTTTTTCGGTTTCAACCCCCTTTTTCCTCTTTTTTTAAATTTCAGTCTGATAATTAGTTTTTTTTTATCACATTCCTTTCTAAAGAATCAGTTTAATCAGGATGCCTTTCTTAGTATACATGATAATTAAAAGGTTTAATTATTCAATCAATTTAGATTAAGTTTTTGCAAACAATGTAATTAGCGGCGATCACAGAAGAGAGAAAATATATCATTAAAGGTAAATGAGTAATTTCCTTACGTAACAGATCAGCAAAGAGGTTATAACTTCAATGGGTACATAAAGCAAACATAAATATATTAACATGGTCAAGATAGTACATTGTTGTGTCCAAATCTTGTGTTAAACGACAACATTTACCACGAAATGCTTAAACAGGAGTTATTGTCTAGAACCAAAGCAACAATTTTGAATTAAAAAAAAAAATTAAAAATCCTTTTTCAATTTGATCAATGAAAAGACTGGTGGTTAAGAATTGTCAAGTTTTCAATTTCTAAGCTACATGAAAGCGTCAGTGGCAAATATTTCTCGAAATGGGGTTCATTGCGTTTTTACAGAATCTTTATGACGTACACTATTCTCT
This sequence comes from Mytilus coruscus, assembly GCA_017311375.1. Lineage (NCBI taxonomy): Eukaryota > Metazoa > Mollusca > Bivalvia > Mytilida > Mytilidae > Mytilus > Mytilus coruscus. The sequence continues at coordinate 3,201 of JAASAO010004269.1, read as the reverse complement.
GTATCCTAGTGATTGAAGCTATACTAAGTATCTCAAAACTCAATTTAATTTGTAATATTAGTTGCCAATTTCCAAATATAGCAACGCCTCAATTGAAGTTCCTTTTTTGGTGGTGTATTTCTGGGTGTACTAAATGTTGTTATATATAATTAAATATATAGTGTGGCTCCAGGTTTAATGACGAATCGTAAGATATTCTAAATGACGAAAGCTTCCAAATTGCATGACTAAATAATCAAAATATCTAACAAATTATCTCTATGTTCACATAAATAGAACAGCATTTGTGTAAATCACGATAATATTTTTTTCAACACCAGAAATATTGACCCTCTTTCGTAAACCCAAACAAGGAATTTTGTGTTTCAATATAGAACCAGAAAGTTTTTTAAAATTTGATTGATTGTTGGTTGCTTAACGTCCAGTGGTTTGAAAATTTGAATATTGTCTGTTGTTAAAAGTGTCGTATGTTTTAGTTATAACACTAGGCTCTTCGTATATTTTTGTAACCCAAATAATCGAGCCACTTAGATGAAGATTTGAGAACTGCTTTAACCACAGCAAATATAAATGTGCTTGTTGCCGGCATGATGCTTTATAGGTTCCTATAACATTTTTCGTTTGGGTATCTGCTGACAGTTTTCCATGTGAAAATTCTGAGAAGCCAAAAATTGCGGAATGTGTAAATAAATACGTAGCAATGTCAGATCTAAACAAGAATGTTAAATATGATAGCACATGATGATGTCACCCTTTATGTAAATTCAACTTCGATTCACAACTGCTTGTCAATGGCGAATATTTCATGTACAGTCAGTCTGATTAGACCGAAATGAACACTTTACAACTTTCTGTTTAAAGTTTGTTCTTATGTTGTGTCGTTACACCAATGTCCCATGCTAGTGTTTTTTATGTGCCTGTCTCAAGTCAGGAGCCTGTATTTCAGTGGTTGCCGTTGGTTGATGTCGGTCATATTTGATTTTTTGTAAATTGCTTTGTTAATGTAGACTCTTCGTTTTCTCTACTGAATTGTTTTATATTTTTCATGTCGGGAATTTTGAAGCACAGTATAAGTTTTCTCATTGTTGAAGGTAATTACATGTACGGTGGATTCCAATAGCTTACATCCACATCATTGAACTTAATTTAACTTAAGTAGTTGTCTGATTGGCGATCATTATTAAAATCAAAATCTCCTTATTTTTATTAGTATTGCTACAAGTGGCTATTCCTTTATTATATCAAATTTCATGCTTCTGTTCCCTTTTATTATAATGGTACTTCGCCATTCTTCCAATGCGTGATTTCTTTCTGGGAGGCATTCTTAATCCTACAATAAAGAATATATTATGAATAAAAAAAAAAAACTTTTATCAAGTTTATAGCATAGGCAAATCAGTATTTGTTAAGACAGTAATCTGAGATAAGGCTCAGCAGTAATTGAACAATCATGTCAGTATTTATCAAAACATTTAAACTGATAAAGAAAGCAGACCAAGGTGCATGTACTTAGAATATCATGTTTGGGTCTAGTATTCAAAAAATATATATATATGTCTATATAACTCTTTATGTAGACATGGCTACAAACTTTCATTGCATACATTTATTATTCTCACATGTATAGACTGAATATATATATTATCAACGGAACAAAATATAAGTCTGAATTTCTTAAATTAACAATACAAATTGACCTATCACTCAGTATCAGACCTCATGTTGTGTGTATGCACCTTGTCACGTGTGATTCTCAGTTCTGCATCGGAATTGTAACACTGATACAGAAAAAATGATATTTCATATAATTACAAATTTTACATCATTACACAGGTTTATTATTAAGGCTTGCAAATGAAATATCCGGAAAACAGATTGTTCATCTGAATGTAAGTTATGGGTGAGTTGCTCATTGACCCGATCCCACGGACTGGTAAAACTCGAGGTTACCTTCCGGTTTGGACAGTAAATTCAAGTCCATAACTGCACTTATTTTATTTAAAGTGCTTATAAACAAACATTTATGATTATTTCAAATCTTTAATTCACACTTACCGAAACATAAAACTCTTTATACATCCACATTTGCTAATTATTAAATCCTCTTCCACTGTCAAAGATGGCGGATCGTGTCCTTCTTGTCAAACACTTCGGGTCACGTGCCGAGTCACGTGATCGACGACTTAGAATTAATTACTATTTGACTGGTCAGTACGGGAAGTGACCAATCTCTGTGTTATAGTAGTCTCAGAATCATATGATTGCAAGACATAACCTATTTTCGGTCTCTAAAAAGCAAATGTAAGTCTGTACAATTGGAAACTAGTTTCTTAGTTTTCATTTTATAAACAGTTTTAAGTGTACCAATACATTTTTTCACTCCGGTTTGTAAAAAATAAGATAAATCTTTAGAAACTTACTTCGTCTAATTTAAAGGGCAAATATAAGTCGAGGGAATGAGACCAACGTTATCATTCTATGTACATGTCCACTACCTAACCTGGCAGGAGCACCACCAGTAGCAAGTAGTTTCGTACCTTAGCCATTTCATACCTCTGCCATTTCGTACCCAAAATTACCATTTCGTACCTAAGATTTAAAATTTACCATTTCGTACCCACGATAAAAAAACATTTCGTACCCTATCAACCAAATTCATCTACCAATTCGTACCTCATGGACTTTATACATGTTTACTATTTCGTTTCATATATTTGAAGAAGTTCTAACTATTTTTAAGATATAAAACATTTTGAAATATTTTTTTTTAATATATAACATATTAAAATAAATTGCACCTAGCCGTAGAAATTTTATAAAGACCCATGATTGGTTTGATTTGCGAATTTTAATATATTTGTAATAACACTTTGTTTGTTTGCCAGCTGAATTGCTCCTTAATTAATTTTCAACTCTTAAAATATCAGGTTAATTAACCAACAAAGGAATAATGAGTTGCAACTGTTTTTACGATAGTAATTCAATTATTATTAATTTTTAACAGTTGTTTTTGCCAGGAAATGCATTGAAAAGGGACACAAGCTGATATTCACATGCATGCACAAGATTGATTGATTGATTGTTGGTTGCTTAACGTCCAGTGGCAAATATTTCATGCATATTCAGGACGATGCATGCACAAGAAGAATGCCATGAATAAAAATGTTTGCACAGAGACATCGACACAAAGATTGTCAATTT
>JAASAO010004218.1:0-17382 GCA_017311375.1 Mytilus coruscus | reverse complement strand
TGACATTCCAATTAATGAGTGTTGATACAACGAATCCATGTAGCTTGCCTTCCGTATCATAGACGAATAAGGAAAACATCGTGAGGTTTAATTCCTTTTGATTGTTTATAATACAAGAGCCTGCTGCCAAACATATATCATAATTAAATTTAATAGCTATGTCGTCACTGTCTGTTTCATTGCATAAGAAAGGAGACAAATACATCATAAGTAGAATCTTAAAACAAGAACTGACACGTTACCAAGGACTCCTTAAATGGAAGACTATCTATACTACTAAAGAAAGAGACCAATTTCATTGAGCCGCAACTCCTCTGAAACCATACAAAGTCGGAAATATTTGTGATATGACGTATAAATGTTGTGTTTTGTACTTCCTAAATTGGTCTTTGAAACAATCTTTTTTTTCTACAGAAAACGCCAATTTTTGAGAAAATACCAAATTCGATCCGTGTCTTATAGGCTTTCTCGCGCATGCCCAGTCGACGTACTGCCCGCACTTTGTTTCAACAGTTGCCCAATTGTACCGCAATTTCGCAGGCATCTTCTAGTTTATATATATATAAATATATAAGAATACCTAGGCACTTTGCAATTAGAATAACTTCATAAAAGAATAATATACAGATAAAAATATGGCGATTGACAATTTTGTAGTATTTGATTCATTTTCAAGAAACATGGGAAATTACTTCTATTCATTTGTTTCATTAGAATTCAATATATATATCTACATGTATCGCTAGATGACTGCATACTATTTCATCCTGTCTAAGATATAGTCTAGAAACATATACGATTACAGTTATTATATACATAAATAACTTTTTGTTTTTTGAAAGAGGATTTTTATTTGGAAATGTTACATGCATCAGTAGTACTAGTCTCTTTTTTTTAATTTGCGCAATTAAAGATAAAAAAGCAATGCTAATGTACAATGAATGAAAAACCATAAGCACATAAAACACTTGTGAAAACAAGAGCTCTAGGATTTTTTTATAATGAGTACAACTAAGGTTACAAAAGGAGAAAAGTTGTCTGAAAACGTTAATAATATCACAGAAGAATGCGTCAATATTATCAATTAAAAATGGCTTTCTTTTCCGACCACTGATAAAGAAGTGGGATATACTTTTAAATTATACTTTTTGTTCTAGTTAAACTTGTCAATAGACTAACAATAAACAAAAATTAGGATCTTTTTTGTGTTCATAAATGTGTGTGTACTCCCATAGTTATTATTTAAAATTATTTAAAATTAAGGAATGTATCTCCCTCATGCAAAGCTCTGATTTCTTGGCCAGCTTTGGCTATACTTTTTGGTCCTTTTTTGTTTATAGCTCTTCATATTTTTAATAAGCTTTGGATTTTCAAATATTTTGGCTTCGAGCATCACTGAAGAGACATTGATTGTCGAAATGTGCATCTGGTGCAGAAACATTGATACCGTTTATGTTATTACTACTACTGGGTAAATGCCTCTGCTGGTGGACTGATAGCCCCCGAGGGTATCACCCGCCCAGTAGCCAGTACTTTGGTACTGGCATGAAAATACGGATTGATTTTATGTTATTAAAATTTGCTGTTACAAAAGTTTGGAAATTATTTAAAATTAAGGAATGTATCTCCCTCATGCAAAGCCCTGATTCCTTGCCCAGCTTTGGCTATACTTTTTGGTCCTTTTTTGTTTATAGCTCTTCATATTTTTAATAAGCTTTGGATTTTCAAATATTTTGGCCTCGAGCTTCACTGAAGAGACATTAATTGTCGAAATGCGCATCTGGTGCAGAAACATTGGTACCGTTTATGTTATGACTACCACTAGGTCGATGCCTCTGCTGGTGGACTGATAGTCCCCGAGGGTATCACCCGCCCAGTTGCCAATACTTTGGTACTGGCATGAAAATACGGATTGATTTTATGTTATTAAAATTTGCTGTTACAAAAGTTTGGAAATTATTTAAAATTAAGGAATGTATCTTCCTCATGCAAAGCTCTGATTCCTTGCCCAGCTTTGGCTATACTTTTTGGTCCTTTTTTGTTTATAGCTCTTCATATTTTTAATAAGCTTTGGATTTTCAAATATTTTGGCCTCGAGCATCACTGAAGAGACATTGATTGTCGAAATGCGCATCTGGTGCAGAAAAATTGGTACCGTTTATGTTATTATCGATCTTTAAGCCTGGATTGGATTTCGATTCTGAAAACATTGTACACCATACCTTATTCAACGAGCACTTCTTAAAGTATTTGATGTTGTTGGACTTATCAGTATTATACAGCTTCTAGAATCATTTAAACATTAAACTGTCTACATCAATTAATGAAATAGACAAGAAAGAAGTCCGTCCCTCTCTAATAGTTTTCAAGTTAGTTAAAAAGTTTACAAAGCATATTATGATGCAGTAAATAGATATAAGAAGATGTGGTATGAGTGCCAATGAGACAACTCTCGACCCAAGTCACAATTTGTAAAAGTAAACCATTATAGGTCAAAGTACGGCCTTCAACACGGAGCCTTGGCTCACACCAAACACTAAGTTATTAAGCAGTAAACAGCACATACATAAGTGTATATAGAGGTATTCCCGTAACAGTGTGGACAACCACAATACTTATGTTGGTAATAATACTGAATTATTTACCTTTAACTTGTTTGTCATCGGCTATCGATAACAATATTATGATTTTACGCTCACGCAGTCTGTGAGACACTTTCCTAGGGGGTATTTAAAAAGAATAAAAGAGTAAAGTCCATGCATGAGAATGAGAAGAAAAAAGAATGTTTAAGTATTCAACATTGTAATCAACATATAATGTTTTGTTATTCGTATTATTTGATTTATGCGTTTAGAACCTTTGGCGACCCCACTGTTTAAATGTCTACAACAAATGCGATGTGATAATTCAACGTTACAGAGGAACGGTCACCTAATCTGACCCAGTCAATTTATAAAATGAGCGCGTCACGAAATGGTTTCGTCCACACTGGTATGAAAACGACTCTATTATACTGAGATGGATAAAAGACATTCTCACAGCAACAGGTAAAACTCACCAGTAGTACTGCTCGCTACGTAACCGCTTATTTCTAATTCATAGTTTGTTGTTACATCTCCGATATAGAATATAGTGTATTTAGCCCATGCAGAATTTCCTTCAAAATCTTCCAAATCTACCCGAAGTTGATAATCACCAGTTGAGACAATTTTGTGAATTTTTGCATTTCCTGTAACATTATATGTCAACTTATAAATATATGTTGTAGCAATATTATCTTCCTCTTTTCTTCAATTGTATAATCCTCGAAAGCGCATTATGCTCGTAAATTTACTTAATAGTTGAACAGGAACAATATATCTTCCTAGAACATCTGAGTTCACCGCTAAGTATTTATAAAGGGGTTACTTATGTTTATGCTTTATTTCTTTACGTTGTATCTGTGTTAATTTATTTTCCAGTGTCTTTGTTGTTCTATTGGACTTACGTCTTGGGCTGATATGGGCTTATATAGGAGTCTCGGGATGATACCCGGGTCAATATAGAAAAGGCCATGTATTAATATGTATATATCAAATGAAAGACGAAAGACACTAAAGGAACATTTAAACTCATAAGCCGAAAACGAACTGAAAATTAGGAATATATGTTTGACATATATATTGAATATTTTGGATAATACATCATTCTTCAAATTTATGATTAGGAACAAAGAGTTTACTGCAAATATTTGGTGTAACAATCAAACAAATAATTTCGTTTTGATATGAACACATCAAATATATATATATATATATAGGTATAGTTTCATCGTAATGGAGGTTATACAAAATATGAAGAAAAAAAACATACCTAGCCAAAACTCATGTGTAAGATTCCCAAAACCGTCCTGATAAGCGGTCCATCCTCTGTAAAAGTCTGTACTGCCGTCTAATCTCCTTTGGATTACCTGTAAAATTTTACATGTTGAGTGCAATTGAAATACATAAAACAATGTATGCGAACGAAAACATCTTTTTTTTTTTTGCAGTAGTTGAATGATGACAGGCAATGATCATTTGAAAGATTTTCTAATTTACTTAGACATACGATTAGCAAATTAAAAAATAACATATTTTATCGTGTCATAATCATTAACAATGGGTAAACTATTTCATGCTTAAGACTAAATGATTATATACTAGGAGAGCATTGGTAACGTTATGAGCAGACCAAAAGCATGGAAATCATATGACTTTTATGGCGTATTATCTTATATCTATATTCGATGAATTTAAGATAATAAGAATCGAGAAAAAGAGGGAGTCTAAGTTTTGTAAGCTAATAGAGTTTCATCCAACATGATTTCGTCTTGGGTGATAATTTTTTCCCTCGTGTGTTAATCTACCCTAGCACCTTCATCCAAAGGCAGTATGTTTATATTATTATTATTATTATTATTATTATTATTATTACTATTATTATTATTTATTCCTATGTTTATTTACAGACAGAAATTTGACATTGGCACTATATCAACGGGAACAATATTAATCGGTAATTTATCGATGTCAAATGGAAATAAGAAATTCGGTGATTAAAAACTACAGTTAAAGACAAATTTGTCTAATCCAATTTAGACGGACAGAAAGATATGTTAGGTGAACAATTCGCCTTTTCAGAATCTAAAGGACTATGGGTAATCTCATTGTTCTAACGTACACCAAAATGAAAATAACGTTACGTCATTGGTTGAATTTCTATTGATTAGAATTTCTATTGATTAGAATGTTTTAAATAATCACTACGCTTTGGTGTACGCTTTTGAAAATATTACCCAAAATGCATTAGATTCTGAAACTGCTCACGAGCCAAAGCCAGTTAATGATAAACTTACTGTCCAACCACCATTATCTGTTTCCATTTCACAATAGACGTCGAACTTTGCAGATGTTGTTGGATGAATAGTGTAAACCCTAGAACCACAGCGGCGTGGTATATCAGCACAATCATGTGGTGGATATAGAGCTTTTAAAAGGCGAAAAAAATGGTTAAGATATATTATCATTCGTTAAAAATTTCACAACCAAAGACTATTGATTGATATAACATAAACGGTACCATGTTTTCAGCACCAGATGCGCATTTCGACAATCAATATCTCTTCAGTGATGCTCGAGGCCAAAATATTTGAAAATCCAAAGCTTATAAATAGGATGAACAGCTGTAAACAAAAAAATAAAAAACAAAAAAAGTATACCCAAAGCCGGGCAAGGAACCAAAGCTTTGCATGAGGGAGATACATTCCTTAATTTTAAACAATTTCACAATTGTTGTAACAGCAAATTTTATTAACACAAAATCTGTATTTTCATACCAGTACCGAAGTACTGGCTACTGGGATGGTGATACTCTCGGGGACTATCAGTCAACCAGCAGAGGCATCTACCCACTGGTAGTAATAGCATAAACGGTACCAATTTTTCTGAACCAGATGCGCATTTCGACAATCAATGTCTCTTCAGTGATGCTCGAGGCCAAAATATTTGAAAATCCAAAGCTTATCAAAAGGATGAAAAGCTGTAAACAAAAAAGGACAAAAAAGTATACCCAAAGCGGGGCAAGGAATCAGAGCTTTGCATGAGGGAGATACATTCCTTAATTTTAAATAAATTCAAATTTTTGTAACAGAAAATTTTAATAACACAAAATCCGTATTTTCATGCCAGTACCGAAGCACTGGCTACTGGGACGGTGATACCCTCAGGGACTATCAGTGATTGTTATTTGCTTAACCTGTTGGGACAAATATTTCATGCATTATCAGGACGATATTAAATAGCAGATGTCACTGGTGGCGTTGGAACTGGAGTTCACAACTGTACTTTTTGTTTTGTTGGTGTAGCGCGATCTTAGTTTTTGTGCAGTATTTTGAGGACTGCTCTTTGATGTTCGTCGACTTATCGTTTGAACTGTTATCGTTATTTGTTTTATTTTCTCCCTCTGTATTTTCTGCACTCCTTATCACTGTTATTTTCCGGGAAAACACCTTACGAATTAGCCAATGATATCATGGGCGTTACCTGACTAGTCTATACTAAACAAAAACTACGTATAGTGCATTTGCTACCTCATCACGTTTTTATATAACCTAAAGTAAGTAGAGCATTTGATATAAAATATCTAACATATCTACATTCATACGAAATTCAAAATGAACCTGTCAAGTCGATACGAAAATGAGGAAGCAATATAAATGAAGGTTATTTAAGGTGGGTGGATGGAAATAACTAACTTAATTACTCACATTTGGCTATGAGTGTGCATTACATCAGAATAAAAACTAAATTATTAAGTAGATATAAGAAGATGTGGTATGAGTGCCAATGAGACAACTCTCCATCCAAGTCAAATTTATAAAAGTAAACCAATATAGGTCTAAGTACGGTCTTCAACACGGAGCCTTGGCTCACACCGAACAGCAAGCTATAAAGGGCCCCAAAAATTACTAGTTTACTAGTGTAAAACCATTCAAACGGGAAAACCAACGGTCTAATCTATATAAAAAAACGAGAAACGAAAAACACTTATGAACGACATCAACAAACGACAACTACTGAACATCAGATTCCTGACTTAGGACAGGTGCAAACAATTGCAGCGGGTTTAAAGATATACATTGTATGCGCAAACTTACCTTGTTCTATACAATAAAACAAAATTTTCCATTTACCGTAGTCCGTACATACAGCAAATGGACGTCCTACCAAAGCAAACCCGTCATTACATTTAAATTTATTTCCAGTGCCAAGATTTCTATATAAGCCAAATGTCTCTATGCTCATAGCATCATATATATCTGGCAACAAATCATCACAGTCTGTAAAAAGTAGAAAATTGTATATATTTCTAGAACTAATTGGCAGAATAAATTTTTCATAGCACTGACGTTTGCTTCATGGAATCAATTCATGTCTTTAACTACTGGTTTATCAATAGTTGATTTATTATGTTTATTACAGGTTCAATTTAGGGTAAAGAGAAACGGTCACCCAGACTTCTCCTGTCCGGCAGTATTAATGATTATCTGTTTTTTTTAAATTTGTTTTTAAATTCAAAGTTTTTAGACGAATAAACAAGGAAAGTACGTGGGTAATGTCATCTTTTATTTATGCATGTTTATAAATATTTCTTACTTTATAAACATAATTTATAGAAATATATCCAACTTGTATATAACTGTGGTCGAATTATTTAGTTCTTATTTTAAAAGTCCTGAAACAGAGTATAATTTTATTTACATATCGTTTCGTTATATTCTAAAACTTACAGGTCACGTCCTCAAAACATTAAGACATAAAAGATATGATTAGAGATATATAGAGGTCTGCTAATGAACATTTACAGGTAGATGCGAAACAAGAGTGAGAGAGAGTGGGTGGGATACTACGGAATCCGGTTAGTGTCAGGGTGGAGTCTTCATTTTTAAGTTGTTATAACGACTTAGCTAACTTGTTATAACGACTTAGATTATCTTACTTGTTATAACAACTTAGCTAACTCGTTATAACGACTAAGCTTACTCGTTTAAACAACTTAGCAAACTCGTTTAAACGAGTTACCTAAGTCGTTATAACAAGTAAGCTAAGTTGTTTTAACGGGTTTGATTACCTAAGTCGTTATAACGAGTTAGCTTAGTCGTTTTAATGAGTTAAGTAAGTCGTTTAAACGAGTTAACTTAGTCGTTCAAACGAGTTAACTAAGTCGTTTAAACGAGTTAGCTAAGTTGTTTAAACAAGAAAGCTTAGTTGGTATAACGAGCTAGATAAGATAAGTCGTTATAACAAGTCAGCTAAGTCGTTATAACGACTTAAAAATAAAACTCCACCATGACACTAATTGGGTTTCCGTAGGATATAGATTGTGTGTATGTTCATTCAGTTTATCTTCTCTTGATTTTTTTAGTGTGATTATTTCCGATACACTACATGTTTTGTAAAATTTAGGCATGTTTTGTTAATTACGCGAACAATACAGCAACTATAGTATTTTCCGTGTTGTGATGTTGATTTAATCTCTTTATCCCTTGATGAAAATATTATGTAAATGCCACTTTGTATGTCCCTTGAATATAAATTCAAAATGTATCATAAATTTATCCGTAGTATCCTTTAGGTCTTCAGAAGACTATCAAATACCAGTATTGATATTTTTTATGGTTGTCGTGTATTTATTTATTAGATAATGAAACACTTTGAAAACGTCAAAGATGCCTTGAATAATTGGTTTGTCATTAACTTCTAATAAGATATATGCCAACCCTATTGGATAAAGGTATTTTACTACAACATGTCTTATGCAACATGTTTGTTTTTGAAGTATAAGAATATGCCTTACTTTTTTACTAAAACTTTATGAGGTCAAATATTTTAAGGATGTAGTAAGGTGAAATTAAAAAAACAATTAGGAAGTTAAAATTGATGCTAAACATCAGAACAAAATAAGCTGAAAATATTGGTAGGATATGAACTTTTTGAGATATTACATTTTTCAAAAATTGCTGGAAAAGACCGACTTGGACTTTTAGCTCATATTTATCATTGACATTATTTGGGTCTCAAATCGTAAGAAAAGAAATCTTAAATCTGTTTAAATTTAAGTAATGCCCTTTTTGAGCTATTGTAGTCTTCTACGGAATGAAAACTGGGTGATATTGGGCAAAATATGTTTTGGAAAAAATCAAAGAAGTCCGAACATCAAACAAAATTTCCTATACCTGAAATGACTATACCCTTAACTGCTTAAAATTCACAACATTATATTGACATCATAACTGACGTTTCTGCACTAAGTGTCCCTATTAAATAAACCTATTCATACGTAAAAAACAAATTTGAAAAGAAGAGAACTTTTTTTTTAAGTTTTGTAAATGCAGTGCTGAATAATGGTTCTTACTAAACACCCTCCTTTCACAATGCACTGACATTCATACTTACACGCAGTCATACACGTATATCCTCCATTATCATCTTTAACACATTTTTGTCCTGCTGCACAATTGTGATTTGTGCAAACTCCTGCAAAAGACTGAAATATCCAAATATAATACAATTACTGTCATGATGATACACTTGTAACATGTGTAAATCAATTGTAATAATAATATATGTGTATATTTAATATAGCTTCAATTTTGAACATCATGGCAACTTAAATGTATTATACTTGCATAAACCTCTTTCATCACATCAAAAGTATTTATTCCTTAACAAATTAAACAGTTCTAAAATTTTTCATGAATTATTTCATCTAGAATATAATTTTCAGTACATATTATTAGAACTATGAATTATGAATGCATTTCGCTCGTCGAACGAGTTTACAAACATAAAGTCATTATTTGTGTGTGTGTTAAATCTATCAAATCTTTGATTTTCGTACTTAAAAATAATACTTATTATTATAATAACCACGTCACTACGCCTTGGAATCTTCCTAATTAATATATGAATGATTAAATAACATCCGGAAGTGACCAGTTACGGAAATGGAATCATATCGAATAGAAAGAATACAAGATTGAAGGTTTCAAATTAAATCTGTTCTACAGTCTTTGTTTACCACCCTTCAATTTAAATTAGTGAATGTAAAAAGAAAGAAAGAAAACATATTAATTTGTCTATTTTTTTTTTGTCTAAAACGCTATTCTAGAAAAGCCTTCATCGCCAATGCTCAAATCCAACCAATTGAAATTAGGTTGTTAGTTTTCTCGTTTGAATTGTTTTACATTGTCATTTCGGGGCCTTTTATAGCTGACTGTGCGGTATGGGCTTTGCTCATTGTTGAAGGCCGTACGGTGACATATAGTTGTTAATTTCTGTGTCATTTGGTCTCTTGTGGAGAGTTGTCTCATTGGCAATCATACCACATCTTCTTTTTTATATTACAATTGAAAACCAAGGATGTGTTCATATTCAAATCAAAGGATGTCAATCGGATATCAAATTGTCCAAACAGTTATCTGATATTGAATTTTGTTGGAAATCGAATGCCCCTTTATGATTTTTTAGGGAAATTTCGAAAGAGAACGAAAAACTGGATGGTGATTTCCGCCATGTTCGTTGACACTTATTTTTTTTATTACTATGATAGTAGTTCCCACTGTAGACCAAATGGAAATTCTTACCAATTATGCTCCTTTTGAGGGCATATGATTCTTTGATTTTTTAAAAATTAATTTAATGGATTAAATTTGACATCCTAAGTCTCTCCCGGAAACACCTGTTTCGTTTCAGGAAACTCATCAGTATATCATTTCTTATGTTTTTATTTGAAATATTCTATCATCACTTTATAAAGTCAGGAATATGACAGTTGTTATCCATTCATTTGATGTGTTTGAGCTTTTGATTTGGCCTTTTTGAATTTTCCTCGGAGTTCAGTATTTTTGTGATTTTACTTTTTTTGTAGGTAATTGGAGCGTCGTCCCTACTATTTGTTTTATGTTTCAGTCTTTCCAGTAAATCATCTTTCAATGATTTAACTATTTTGACTTAGCTTAACTTAGTACATAGCAATCAGTATGTTATGTCCCTTTGGTATCGTTTGCCACTCATTTTCTATCTGTACATCATAAAAAATTAATCCTGTCAGGCGATATTTTACTTGATTCAGTATCATCAGGGGAAAACAAAGTCTCAGATACCATTTTTGTCTATCAGCAGTTTAGGTACCCTGGACTGACATATTCATGTTTTAGAATTAATCCTTTTGTTCAATTGGATTTATATTCTTCTTTCTTTTATTTATCATTTGTCAAGTATTTCACACATTGGGAAAAGTAGGGAATTTGATACTAAATAAACGTTAATTTTTTAATTGTCATTCGTGTCTACTTTATGTACGTATGACCGTCATTATAAAAAAATCGTTTTACGCTATTTACTTATTTTGAATATGCTTCTAATAAACGAAAATATAAATAGGTAAATAAATAAATCGGTGAAAACGTTTTCAACTCCTTTGCTTTTAAACAATAATAAAAAAAAAAAATAAAATAAAATAAAGCAACTATTGTTATACAATTAATTAAAATAGTACACATTTGCCTAAATCAATATCGATGGACACTTTGAAAGTAGATCATATACGATGAAAAAACTCTTCGAATGTTTAAAAGTAAAAAAATAATGCGATAAATATGACACAATATGCAAGCTTACATTTGGCCAAGTTGAGATCTTACTAAAACTGCAACCATCTTCCTCTACCAATTCTTCATCAGCTATTTCTCCAACTACGTCACAAAGACTCCAGATCTTTCTATAGTTAATGGCTGTACATTGTGATGTTATGAAACATTCTTGAACACATGTTAGCAAGGTGGTGTGTCGTATTCTACGTAAGATATTAGTTTGCTGACATTTTCTATGCTGTAAGTGTCCCATCACAGTAATGTCGTATGGGTGCTGACACTCATAATCGTTTTGGTCACAAACGTCTTCTAAGAATGCCCAGACAAAAGTTAAAACCAGCAAAATAACGGGGTAAAATGCTAACGAAAAGTCCATATTGTCATTCTTCTTGGAAAGAATTAGTTGTAATGGTTGAAAGTTTTTTCATCAATAACATATGCAATTTGTAACGCTACTATACTGATGACTGGCAAAAATGGTTGACTATTTATATTCCGTAGATAATTTTAATTTCCGTTCTTTACCTATCGAAATTATAACTAAACCATCAAATAAAAATGGCAGTGATCAATTTCGTGCGTTTCATAAATAGATGGATAAACATATGTTAAACCGTTAGAGGCAAATATTACAATCAAAAGTCATGTCATCTTACCAAAAAAAGGTTGTTATAAATATGAATAGACCAGTTTTTTTTTTCAGCATGTACCTGTTGTCGCTGTAAAAATTCTTTTGATGGTTAACGAAGCATGTGCCAATCACTACCTACGTACTCACAAACTAAGAAACTCATAGTGAAAAAAAGCACAGTTCATACGTTTCAATTCCATAGTTTTTGTAATTATTGAAACTCTAATTTCATAGTTCAATGCTTCTTTGTACTGCTTGAAACATTAATTTCACATGTTAATGCTTCCTAACTCAAAGCATAAATTATGAATAGTGTCCAATTAATAATTCCAATGTGTTTAGTAGAAACATGTGAAAATGATAACTTTAATCCACCATTAAACTAATTTGATGCGACTGTCGTACAAGTGAGAGGTTTAGCGCTATAAAACCAGGTTCAATCTACCATTTTCTACATAAGAAAATGCCTGTACCAAGCCAGGAATATGACAGTTGTCCTTTCATTTGATGTGTTTGAGCTTTTTATTTTACCATTTTATTAGGGACTTTCCGTTTTGAATTTTCCTCGGAGTTCAGTATTTTTATTTTTGTGATTTTACTTTTACTAGTAAAATCTATTGTTAAATCCTAAAAGACTTAACAATCTAACAATAACAAAGAATTTTCTATAAAGCCAAAAATATAGTATATATTGAGGATGACACGTTTTTGGATGTGGTATATAAGGGTAAAACGGTGAGGTATGGGATAAAGAGGGTAAAGAATGGGATCTTGAACTTTATTTTTCTCGGACTCCACTCAATCAAATAAAATCACCTGACATGATTAATTTTAGGATTTCAAGATAGAAACAGCATGACGAACGATTCTAAAGGGACATTCATGTTAAATCCATGACTTTGAAAGAGAAGCTTGGTGCTATCAAACGCATAGAAGGCATATGTATTCCAATTATTTGCCTTGATTTATCATGAAAAACAAACTGCTTTAATTACCCGATCGTAAATATGTATACTTACAATTGTTTGATAATAATGAAAAATGTAATTACGTCATCCTGTTGATATTAATACAGCCGGTCTGCCGGGTTCAATACAGCAAAAAATCTGTATTGTCTCAATATAGAATATAACATCCAGTTACAAATGCTTCATGCTTTACACATAATATACGTATTTTGATGCCCAAGAACTTGTTTTATCATATTTATAGACTTATTATGACATGAAAAGTTTATAATGTTCAATATTTTGTTGCGATTCGAAACGGAAATATTCCACAGTTATCCCAAGTTTAATTTTGGATTAATATCTACGTAAGCGTATATCGGTCACGCGTTATTAGTAATATCGCCGAAAACGTGTGTTATTTTATGAGAATTTATACTTAATAAGATAATAATATAGGACTATTATATAACAATTATACCATTATTAGTTATAATCTTTTCAAAGTTTTCTTCAGATGTTACTTTATAATATTAATAACAATTTAAATAAACTACCGATATTTATTATAATTGTTAAAAGTCCTTTGTTTAATCAAATTTAGTTCTAAATTAGAATAAACCATATTGATTAGAAGACAATTATTGCTTTATAAGGTCATTTGCAGTAATCAATTAATCTAGCTTAATGTCGTAGTAATGTGAACGCACCCTTTTTATCAAAATATATATGTTACGACATGTCGCAACTTACAGTTTAATAAAAATAGTTTGTCCATTTCTTATACGGTTTCTGGAAAGAAGCAATGATAAGCCTAAATCAAAATTTAGAACCTGACATTTACCTTTGACCTTGACCTCATTCTTTTTCGTGGACCAAGGACCTCAATTCAAAAGACCTTAGGTCTCTATAACTTATGGTTTACCAGTTACAATCACATTTCACTTATTTTAAATACAGAAGGGGAAAGAACTCTCATATGAAGTCTCCGGAACGCTTCGGTCAAAATTATTCTTTAGATCATACGAATATAACGGGCAAATTGGTAAAATAATTTTGTTGTAATCTTTTATGGTTGCAAAGGAGATGCGCACAAAAGAAAACAGTGTTTGGGGAGATAACTCTTACAATAAAAAGTATTAGGTTAAACAGTGTCAGTTTCAAAAGCGCAATAACTGTTCGATATTACATGCAAAAAACTAAACGACATCTTGCGAAACCACTTAGCAACGCAAGAAAAACATGTGATAGAAGAAGAAAAAATAATAATAGTCAGAACAAATACAATAGGTCTTTCCATAGAAAAGTGGAAAGACCTAATTATAATTACTGTACGCACAAAATAATATATTGTGCATACAATACTAACAGAGCAAATGATATTCTGTTCATTAAAATGTGAAAACTTTTTTTAAAGAGAGGTCGATATGATGCCAAATTGATGTTTAAAAAGTACAAATGCAAACTGAGTAAGATTTTGCAAAATGAAAAAGTTAAAAACAAGTGTACAAAGCTGAATACAGAAAACATAAGAATGAACCCAATCAAAATGGGGCAAACCTGCCAACTAAACCACTTTATGGTGAAAATCCCTCGCGAGAGGTGTTGACAAGACACATTGATGATGATGGATGGTTGTTTGACGTCCAATGGGAGATCAGATGCATATTCAGGATGAGAGCATGCTAATAAGAATTAGATACTAACCCTGCTTTGTACAAGACCGACACACTGAGTCGGATTTTTTTTAATGTGCTAGCTAACAAGCGAACAGATCGCCAGACGACATGTCACCCTACCCGGATATATTGTTCTTACCCCGAGGCGACTAGTCTTTGCTCTTATCCTTAATGCCGCGTACTAAGCGGAAATCAGCAAATATCAATTTCAAGTATTTGGTTTGACCCAGTCGCAGTTCGAACCTACGACCTTCCGCACTCGAGGCGAGCACGCTATCCGTTACACCACCGAGGCGGTTCAAGACATATTGAAACCTCTATGACATGATTATAGCCTACATACAATATACTGTAAAAAAATATTCGAAACAATAAGAAACTACATATTAGCTGATGTATATTCATTAATAACCCTTAAATATTAGATTAAAACATGTATGCCTTGTGGAGAACCTAATGGCAATTGTGAACTGTTGGCTGGTACGCAGATCATGCTCCACTTTTGGCATTCATTTCTTTGCTCGTGTATAAGTATACATATAGAACAAATATTCCTTCTGATGTGAACTTGTTTTCCTAAATTATGGTTTTGGACCTTGATGACAGTGGCCAATTAGAACATTTTCATGTTTTTGGTGAAGGTACAGTTTACAATACAATATGTAGTTCTTATTGTTTTGAATGTTTTTATGGTACTTGTATTTAGGCTATAATTGTGTCATAGAGGTTTCAATATGTCTTGTCAACACTTCTCTTGGGGGGATTTCCACCATAAAGTGGTTTAGATGGCGGGTTTGCCCTTTCTTTGGTGGGGTTTTTGATGTTCAGTCTTAAATTTTCTGTATTCAGGGTTTTAGGATTGTTTTAAAATTTTTTTTTTTGCAAAATCTTTCTCAGTTTGGCTTTGTCTTTTGATTTTTTTTTAAATCCCTTTGGTATGTTATCGGCCTCTTTTAAACAAACGTTATCACATTTTAATAAACAGAATGTCATTTACTCTGTATTGAAGGCTGATAACCTATAGTTGCTTAATATACTATTTTGTGCGGACAATATATTATTTTAAGCGAACAATATTTTAAAGTTGTGCGCAGAATATATTATTTTGTGCGCACAATTAATTTGTTTCTTTGCATGTCCCTAACGGGGCTCCGTAGTTGGATAACAAGGAATACATCAACATTATATTTAGACTATGCTCATTAAATCGGAATCTACTAATTACTATGACATTAAGCTACATTAATTAATTACTGCAAATGACCTTATAAAGCAATAATTGTCTTCTAATTAATGTTGGTTTATTCCAATTTAGAACTAAATATATTTAATTAAAGGACTTTTAACAATTATAATTCATATTGGCAGTTTATTAAAATTGTTAAAATATAATACAGTAACATCCGAAGAAAACTTATGAAAAATTAGAATTAATAATGGCATAACCGTTATATAATAGTCCTATATTATTATGTTATAAAGCATCAATTCTCATAAAATGACACAAGTTTACGGCGAAATTACTAATAACGCGTGACCGATATACGCTTCCGTATATATCCTTGTTTTATCTCCGTACATCATGAAAATCAAAACACAACAGAAAAATATATAGCAGGATACCACGATCTATGTGACGATCTTAGTCAAACGACTAAATTAGTTGCCTGGCGTTATATAATTCATGTTATTCATGATCATTAAACTTTACACATACCTAGATATAAGAAGATGAGGTATGAGTGCCAATGAGACAAGTCTCCATCCAAGTCACAATTTATAAAATTAAACCATTATAGGTCAAAGTATGGCCTTCAACACGGAGCCTTGGCTCACACCGAACAGAAAGCTATAAAGCTTTTTATAAAGCTAGTACACTTTTGTAAAAGAAAATGAAATAGAAAGAGAAAAACAAATCACTAACTGTGCATTCCATATGAAGACGACACAGTTTAAATGACTTAGTGTTATAAGCGTAGTAGAAAGAACCCATGATATCTATATTATTAATATAAAATGTTACGCAAAGTATCTTAACGACTGAAATGACTTCCTTCAATCAGTTAGTCCATTATACAGGGAGAAATAATATAGAAAATGTGGTAAAAGTCTGATATATTCTTCCATGTTTCTTTATATTTGGTCAATAAAATGATGTGTATTAGCATTGATCAATTACTTGTATTCGACAATTCATCAATAATGAATAAAACGTGCATCGTGACTGAGAAAAGATAAGTTCAAAATAATATGATTGCTTGTACCGATTAACGGTAAGTTAATTAGTATGATATAATGATAAGAATCATTTGATAAAAATGTTATGCACTGGTTGTTTCAGTATTGGCTCTTGAACCGGAGATTTAGATGCTGTAGGAGAGTTTTGCGATTTCATGTTTTAACATACTTTTTAATTTGATTTTAATGGAGTTCAAAATATTTTTTTATACCAACTAATCTTGATGTATTTATTTGTTTGTTTGTTTTGTTTTGTTACATCTTCTGTTACATCTTTTGTTTTCTTTTGTTACATCTTCTGACATCGGACTCGGACTTCTCTTTAACTGACTTTTAATGTGCGTATTGTTATGCGTTTACTTTTCTACATTGGCTAGAGGTATAGGGGGAGGGTTGAGATCTCATAAACATGTTTAACCCCGCCGCATTTTTGCGCCTGTCCCAAGTCAGGAGCCTCTGGCCTTTGTTAGTCTTGTATAATTTTTACTATTAGTTTCTTGTGTATAATTTGGAGTTTAGTATGACGTCCATTATCACTGAACTAGTATATATATTTGTTTAGGGGCCAGCTTAAGGACGCCTCCGGGTGCGGGAATTTCTCGCTGCATTGAAGAACTATTGGTGACCTTCTATTGTTGTCTGTTCTGTGGTCGGGTTGTTGTCTCTTTGACACATTCCCCATTTCCATTCTCAATTTTATATAAGGACAACCTG
>JAASAO010004081.1:0-16955 GCA_017311375.1 Mytilus coruscus | reverse complement strand
TATATCATTCTTTATCAATATAACATAAGGAGATATAGTATGATTTTTATTGAAGTTTATTGATTATCGTCGGTCAAAATGGTAACGTTCAGTCGGATGCCTTGTCACTACAAGACATAAATATAAGCTACTATATGTAACCGTTACCCATGAAACATGAGCAAACGATCTCGACATTATAAAATGTGAAATGATTAAAAAAAAATCAGCGTCCTGATTAATGGTAAAATAAATATAATCGAAAGCAGCCAACGACAACCATTGAAAAAAATAGATTGGAATGAAGCACAAATATATCTAACATAGAAACACACAGTTCCAGTCTCTTAAAAGATATTTTAGGTTGTGCGTTATTATAAGTATTTTAGTTTGGTGGATCGTTTCAGTTGTCCAATGGACCAAATGGGGTTGAAATTGTCTAGTTATCTCAAAATCACTATACTTGTTTTATAATTAAAATCAAGTTTCTCTTTTGTTTGTTCAGTACGATAATTATAATTATCAGAGGTTTATCACGACGAACTAAGAGTATATATTAAATATTCGTAAAAGTGCAAAATTGCATATTTTTTTTTAAAACGCGTGAATATCTAATTGTTCAACACGTTCAACTCCTTTGGTGCCCTTTATATCTAAATAATAAAAATCACGTCCATTAATAAAGGCAACAGTAGTATACCACTGTTCAAAAGTCATAAATCGATTAAGAGAAAACAAAACCGAGTTACAAACTAAAACCGAGGGAAACAACATAACAACAGAAACACTGACTGCAACAAAACGAACGTCAACATACATAGAAACGGCCTATTTGATAATAACTGCCATATTCCTGACTTGGTGCAGGCCATTTTAAGAAAATAAAATGGTGGGTTGAACCTGGTTTTATGGGTAGCCAATCCTCCGGTTATATTGCAATGTTAAAAATATCGCTAAAATGACAACAATACGTGCTAGAAATACAGTACAAACAAACGAAACAACACTCAGCACAGAGAAATGCATAAATAAATAACATAATAGTACATTACAACATGTAAACCGCAGAATATCATCGGACATCTCCTATTAACGACAGTACAGTACACAACAAGTTGCGCGTCACATGAATGGATAAACGCCACAAAAGTGACGTATTTTTGTGATATATATATATTTAAGACTCAGATCGACGTCTGGTCTCTAATCAACGTCCAAATATAACGTCACAATACAATATCATCAAATCGACGTCCAATTATTGGCTTCTATAATCGACATCCAATTGTTTAGCTTCTCTAATCGACGTCCGTTTTGGACACAAAATATAAAATTGAACTGAACCGGTATCAGTTGAAACGTAACGACTTTTAAACATATCAGGTGTGACAAATAACACAAGTTTTAATTTCTTTTCAATTTATTACAGGTCTACTAGTATGTAAAAAGTTGTGATATCAATTTTTAAAGTTTAGAGATTACGTAAATATAAGGAGATGTGATATGATTTCTAATGGGCCAAATATCCTTAAATAAGGTAAATGTGAGCAATTATAGGCAACAGTACGGCTTTCAACAATTCCCATACCGCAAATATATATGTTATGTAATGCAAAGGCTATAAAAGGACACGACATGAATAATGTAAACAATTCAAATTACAACACGAACGGTCTTATTTATAACAAAACAATTCCGAAAAACAAATATGACGGACATAAACCAACGACAACCACTGGACTACAGGCACATACAGAATGTGGCGGGGTTAAATATGTGCATGAGCACTTAACCCTCCCATAAACAGGAAAAGCGGTGTAACAGCACAACATAAAAACATAATGCCAATTTCTTGCGTATATGTTTCACTCAAGGTATAAAACTCAGAAATCTGTTGAAAATATCTTACAAATACCAAATTATAATACTCTCAAAACGGCTGTACTTCTTTACTTTGTCAATTGTTGAAGACTGAATAATGTCCTATAGATGTCGTTTGCTTTTCTTTGTCGTTGGGTTGTTTTCTCATTGACATGCACTTACATGCATGTCATTTATTAATATGAATAGGAATGACACACTGCAATGTACATCGATTGGATTAACTCTTGATTAAGATAAATACTAATATGCATGCTACCTATTTAGGGTTGAAAATTATATATCGAAAGTATGTATAAATGTTGGAAAATTTAGTTGTCATAAGAACCCTACATAACATGTACATGTATAAGTGTTAGTCCAGTAATTTATAATTTATTCATATTGGACATCGATTAGAAAATTTGTTTTGGCAATACATGACGTCACATTGGACGTCGATTAGAGTATCAAAATATTGGACGTCGATTTGAGGATGTGACGTCTGATTTGGACGAGGATTTGAGGAACGGACGTCGATTAGAGGCCGGACGTCGATCTGAGTCTAACATATATAATCTTGAAATTTATACAGTTATATGGGACGAGATACAAAATTCACAGTTATTTCAAAATACTAGTTCAAATAATATGATGCTTATGACGGTCTTGAGAGGATATTTTAAATTAATGATGTGACAATGTCATAATTATTTGGACAAACATAATATCTTATTCATGGAAATTGGAAATTAACCCGACTTTACTGACAAATAAGACATACATATATATATGAAATGTACTGAAAATACAGAATTCAAACCACAAACGATAAGACATAACACAATATCTAACGGTTCCTACAAAGAAACATCATAACTAAATAAATGAATGATGGATGTATAAATACGAGAATCGTCGTATAGCAATGAGAAATTCACATTAGGCAAAACATTCATATTCGGGAATAGGTCACGTTCGGCACTTAGCAAACAGACGACGTAGATGGTAAACCACAATCTAAGACGTGGTAAAATGTCATTGGTTAGTTTAGACAAAGACACATCGTATAGATTAACGTATCAATGGAGATATGTAAACACCATACGACGGAACAGAGGTTATGTTACTGTTGAGAAATTGGAAATTGATAATTGGGAAGTTGAAATCATCCCGTTTGTCATAGATTTTAGTGTGAAGTCGTCCATCTATGTCAATATTGAGGAAAAGATCAAGGTATGAAGCAGTCCTTCTAGTATCAGTAGTATCCTTAATTTCAATTGCACTGTGATATATGAGATGCAAATACGGACTGAAATATGGGTTATTCAGTGATAGGACATCATCAATATATCTGAAAGTAAAATTAAAGAATTTCGCAAGGAGCTTTTTCTTTTGTTATTCGGAAGGTTCTGCAGAATGCATTCTGCTTCATGCGAGCACACAAACAAACCGGCCAGAAGGGTGCACAATTAGTACCCACTGGAATACCGACTGTACGTTGAAATAATAATCCTCCTAACTCAACAAATATATTGTCGATTAAAAAGTCCAACAGTTTGATAATATCATGTTCAGTGTATTTTCCGATAGAATCAGTGTGGTTCTTTACAAAATAAGAATTAGTATAACCCAAAACAAGAAATTCATATTTACGATTCCCTTTTGTATAGAAAAAGCTCTGTTTAAACAGATAGTGAAGTTGATCTTTAATTGGGCATGGGGAATAGTAGACTAATGTAAAACGTAGAAAATCAGAGGTCCTAATGTTGCTGCAAAATTGCAGATATTGTGATTAAAGGTTCAGTAGTAGATCTTTAGAATTTTGAGAATCCACATCTGATTGACACCACTGGTTGAATATATCTCATTACAATATTTTTGAAGGCCATCTTTTACTGTAGAAAGAAGAGAAGTCAGCACTAACAGTTATGAATATTGATGGGTTAAATGCTTGTTTTACAAAAATGAGTGAGATTAATATCTTGCGCTAACATAATTTTTATCAACGTTTAAGGTCACAGGTCAGTCATTAAACAGACGACGTAATTTTAATATAATGGATGCAATCTTGTTGGTTAAGCAATATTTGCCATACATAGCATTGTTATGTAGATGTTGCGTCAACATATATATATAAAATTCAGATTTCTGAACGTGTAAGCATGTTCTGCTCTCTCGTGGTACCCGTCTAGGTACTTGTGGTATATGTACATATATTTCAAGTTCACATGGATACATGCAGTCAACATACTCACCAAACTTTGAATTATTCCATGTAATGAAACCAAATACATAGCGAACATGAAGTTAAAGGTTAATACAAGTTTTGTTTCATTATTCTTTAAATGCTTTTGTTTGAAATCTTCTTCCTCAGAACAGGTCGGTAAACAGAGGGCACAATGATTCCTCAGTGAACTCCGATTGTCGTTTGAAACATATACGTTATCAGAGAAAAATCAAGTATTTTGATGATGTCAGTTGCAGTGAACTTTTGATGTGACAGACAGAATATAATTGTGGAATTACTCTTTCAATATTAAGGTTGAGAATACGAAGAATGTGTTATGAAAGCAGCCAGATAGGTTTATTTACCAACTAACACTAAAGTATATAAACAGCGAACCTACTCAACAAGCACACAATATACATACACGAAGTTCTTTATTTTCTGCTTAATACCCATTTCCTGAAGAAAACCGTTAAAACACATATTTTCTTTGCGATTTTGTTTTGTCTAGCTTACTGCTTTACCTAACGACGATGGAAGTTTTAACGACCTTGACTGGCTATACAGTCCTTGCACGGTCGGACTTTACCTAAGAACGTCAACACTTTAAATATTTAATGAGTGAAACATTCATATCACATCTCCTTTTTATTTATAGTTAAGTGCTTTTACTAAGAATGTCAACACTTAACTATAAATAAAAATAAGGAGATGTGTATGAATGTTTCACTCATTAAATATTTCAGTTCAAACTATTTCCAACACGAAAGACTTTCTCAGAAAACAACAGAACATAAGAATAAAATTACGTAAACTTAACATGAAACGGAAATTCTTAACAAATAAGTATTTTTAAAAGTCTGAACAATGACATTTTATAATGAAATACAATTTGAGAACGTCTTATGGGTGAATATCTGACAAGAATAGTATGATTCTTACTAAGCAGTGTTTTATAGACTGTTCTTTTACTTCTAGATGTTTTTCGTATTTCTGCAATGGTCTTCTATAAGTATGTATATTTGTTTTGTCAACACATTGTTGTCAATATAATGGAATTGTAAGCGACTGTCATACAAGTGAGCGGTTTAGATAGCTTTAAAATCAATTTTAATTCACCGTTTTCTACATGTAAAAGAAAACTGCCTGTACTAAGTTAGGAATATGACAGTTGTTTTCCATTCGTTTGAAGTGTTTGAGATTTTGATTTTGCCAATTGTTAAGGAACGTTCCGTTTTGATTTTTCCTTGGAGTTAGGTATTTTGTTGTTTTACTTTTAAGTTTCACTTTGATGTATGAGCTTTAAAAATTGCCCACTTCATTTATTCCGTCTCCTTTACAGAGTGGTAAAAGGCATCATGATAAGTTTATAAAACTGTCTGTGAAATAGCACTTTTCTAATAAAAATATACGTAACGTTTTCTAATCAAATATTATGTTCGGAAGTTTAATGATATCTTTAATTAAACAAAATTATTAAATTTTACATATCTTACTTTGTATGACTGAGCTAACAGGATTGTTACAATGAATGTCCTTCCCACTTATTAACATTGTAGGTTTTCCAACTATATTCAACATAGATCTAGTTATCACAAAAATATTTTGACACAATTTCAAGATTGTATTAATCATGCCATACAAATATATGCCCGTATCATGTTTAAAAAAGTAAATAATAAAGAACAAAGATAAAAGATAAAAGAGCTTTCGATGCCTGAAATTTAAAAATATTTAAATACTGATGTTTTTAAAACAGGTTTAAACATCACATCGTTGCTTTCGCGCTTTCACAATGAAAAGTGTGTGCATACTAGTTCTGAAACAGAACGACTTTTTATGCCCTCCATAGCGGAGGGACATTAAGTTTACCCTTGTTCGTCCGTACATGTACGTCCGAACGTCTCGAAATCGGTTTCCGTTCTCCAACTTTAGTTTGCCTCAACCAAATGTTATGAAACTTACACACAATGCTTATAGCTACAAAACACAGGTCAAGTTTGAATTTTGGAGGCATCACATTTACCGTTCTAGAGTTATGCTCCTTAATAAATGGAAACATTGCTGTGTTTTTCATTTCCATTCTCTAACTTTAGTTTGCCTCAACCAAATGCTATGAAACTTTTACACAATACCAAGTACCACAACTAAAATGTGAACCGTCCGGCATACCTCTCACATTTTCTCGATAGTTTTACATCGAAACTTGCACCATTAATATATTGCTGCCATCCCATGAAATAATCACTTAAAGCATCCACGTCAAGCGTAGGCATTTTCATATCTGCATTTCACTACGACTTTTTTAATTATGTTATGAAAAGGCCAGTATTTTTTTAATTGAATAGTTTCATATTTTTTCATGTCGGGGCCTTTTATAACCGACTATATGGTATGGGTTTTCTCGTTGTGTGTGACCGTTAAGGGTGCATATAATTGCGTATATCAGATTCATTTGAACTTTGGTAGAAAGTTGTCTCATTGACAATCATACCACATCTCCTAAGTGTTATATAGTTGAATCATTGGCAATCTTACAATATTTCTATTTTAATATTTGTTTTATATAATATCTTCTGATTATTATATTTCCAAATTCAATATAATAGTGTTTAATTATATTTTAACATTAAACGTACTTCACAGTTAAGCTGAAAATTTCTTGAAAAAGTAAATAACCCTTTATATATTTTTATGCCTCAGCAGAACTTTTCTGGATTTATGTTAAACAGAAAAATTATGGAAGCCCAATAATTATGAAAGCCAAGGTGTGCCAAATCCGATCAAGAGGTGAATGGCAAATGTAAGATCAAAAGCTATCGGTTTACTAGTGCAGTTCAGTGGATAGAACATTCTGTAATATCTATCATACAAGAAGAACAAAATATATTAAACAATCTTATGGAATGATTTGTGTAATCCTTTGTGATCACGTAAAGACACTTGCATTATAAGTAGATAATTCATTATCACACCATCAACAATTAATAATAGCCAAGGCGTAGGGTATTTTAAATGTATGGGAGTAGTTTAGAGAGATATGTTTTTCATAAAATGAACATCGTACAAAACATAGGACTGTTCATGTATTATTTTCGTTAAAATTAAACTTCTGCTATGAAAGGGCTTTAAAGTGAGTATTTCGACTTTATTAAAGGTGCGTGTCTGTCATTATTAAATGTTGAAAGAGAAATCGGAAATCAAACTTAAGCTATAACGTGAGAAGATCTAAGTAATTTGACGCATTCAAACTATTTGTTTTGCTTTGCAAATCACAATTTAAAGGTATTATATGACTATTTTTATCACAAGTTAAAGTAAAATAATCGTATTAACGTATCACTATAAGCAGGGTGTTTAGTGTCATAGAAGCTCAAATTGAACGAGTTTAAGTTACCGGAATAACATACGGCTACATTTTGTTTGCAAATAATAGGAAAATTACTATATTTTACAATCATGATTGTTACCCTACGTTCCAGTGGTCACGATTTTCTAAATTTTTGTGTCTTTGCAGGTAACCATCAGATACCGTTTTGTTCGAGGAAACTTTAACATGAACAATAGAATTATTGCGCTCTTAGTTGGTGGTTGAAATATTACTTAGAATATAGTTTATATATTGAATGTTTGCGCTGTTAGTTTGTGGTCGAAATATTACTTAAAATATAGTTTATATATTGAATATATTGTATAACGAAAGCGGAAATATGTAAGTAATTTTAGTAAAAGTATTTCAGCAACTGTATCCGAAATTTACCACATTTTCATTGAAAGCAAAATTATAAAGTGTTACAATTACGCTATTTGTATTCTAATTAAAGCATAAAGACATAATCATGTATGTGCCAACATTTATGTGTGTAATATTAGTCTTTGTTAAAAAATGTTGAATGTCAGAAAGTACCTAACAGCCACGTACACCTATTCCTCAGGACCCAACACATCTTGTTTCTGCAGTACAGAATAGATAAGGCTCAAATGATGGATCGTTGCTTCTTTATGGGTCTTGACCCAATCCTTCATAGTTTTCTAAGGTTTGACTAGCGAGCTAGTCAGTATTTCTTTTAAGTTGCGATGTCTACTATACGCAACCATTGGTGGTTTTGGAAATAGTCCCCTACATTTCGCATTGCGAAGTATTTTTATAATGTATACACATAGATTTATTTATATTTCTTAATGGAAACTGATATTTGGC
Organism: Mytilus coruscus; assembly: GCA_017311375.1. Taxonomy (NCBI): domain Eukaryota; kingdom Metazoa; phylum Mollusca; class Bivalvia; order Mytilida; family Mytilidae; genus Mytilus; species Mytilus coruscus. The sequence continues at coordinate 8,685 of JAASAO010004081.1, read as the reverse complement.
TATACAAACTATCATACAACATCGCCTTTTTATAGTGGTGTTTGCTTGTCACATTCTTTGACTATACTGGCAGTCATACCACATCTCCTTTTTATAGTGGTGTCTGCTTGTCACATTCCGATCGGTCAATATTGAAAGCAGATTCACAGTTACGATATATCTCATTCCCATTATACCTCTTTGCTTAAGGTGACCTTTGAATTTACAAATTGTGTGTGTTATTGTTATTTCGATGATGTCCAATAGCTTTTCCTTCTAGAAATCCATAGCATGGGGCTATGCATAGACGTCCTATCTAAATACTGATATGTATTAGTACGTTTAGTGTAGCTCGTGATATCAAGAATACCGGTGTTCCTGAACTTATCTCTTTTATGTATAACTGTATGTTGTAAAATAATTTCTATGTAAAAATTTCATTAGTTAATTTTAATAAAGGATGAAAGGATGATAATCATTTGCTATTTAAAAGAACTCCGCAACATCTTCTCAAGATAAATGTGCTATTATAAAGCATCATCTCTATACCTTCCGAAAAACAAAATCTTATCGTGTTACTTATATTTTTAATGATTTCATTGATACCTTCGAATGCTCGAAAACAAATTTCACTCAGAAAATTGGCATTAGGTCATGCAAATGTATGATAGTACGGACGGTAGCAATGGTATTGATCGTCTAGTGTCAACATCTCTCTTGTTGCTACGGTTATCACTTAAAACTTAATTGTAATTCCTCAAATCACATTTGTCAGTGACCGTTTGCGTTAAATGGAAGAAAACATATAAACCGTTTGTTTTAATTTAAGCAAACTACATCGTCAAATGCTGTACGGGTTATTTTCACCCTCAGTCAGGCGCAAATGGTCAATTCGAATAGATTGATCTACAGTACGCTAGCATCCCAAAGCGATCACATCAGTGATTCGTACACAGTAACAATGTGAACCTTCTACACAAATATGGAGAATTCTAATGAAGGATAAATGTAGGTGAAGGACAGGTATGCATGATTATCACTCACAGATGGTGGTACTCTGCTTTCCTTCTCTTATATTCATTTGGTTGCTCATCTTTTCTCATCTCTGAATCTCTGTCGCTGTCTGTCGGTGCTTTGATGTCTTCAGATGGTTCAAACCTTCACCAGATGTCTCGACCCTTTACCATTACATCCTCCGGTTGGCGGGTCAGTAGAGGTGGTCAAACCTCTACTCATCAGCACTCGGCTTCCAACTCAGTTTATCTCGGTGATACCATAGTCAGCAAGCACAACGTGCTCTTGCTTCCCTAGCTGTCTTATTGCTGTACTCCATGCCTTTCCAATTATTCCCATTGCCTGTAGCATTCTCCATACTGATTGTGCCGGAAATCCTATGCAGGCTACTTCAACTGGGAACAGTCACGCGTTCAAATCTCTCTCTGCATGTAGTATACTCCTTTTTCCGCTGGTGTGCCTCTCACATCTCTCTTCCCAAGGAGCTGGTATTTCTTTTGCTACTATCATCTTTGACTTCCGTGACAAACTACAATGTCTTGGCAAAGGGTCGTCTGTACAAATTCAGGAAACACAAGCTTCTTGCCAATGTCAGCCCTCATGCTCCATTCACTGCCCTTGTCCAAGATGAAATGCTGTTGTGACTTTGTTGCATGAACAGTATTTCCTCTTTAACGAATCTGATCTGCTTTGCCTCTATTGTTGTCTGTTCTTCCTTCTTTCCACATCAAGGATGTCTGCCAGATGTTATAGGTCCTTGTCGTGCAGTAATCAATACCTTCCCTGAATCAGTGCAACTTTACAGTCTGAATGAATGTATGCCATGGCCATCGTACGTCTTTCTCCACATAACTTGCAGTCTGGTTCTTCTATCAGTCCCCACCGATGTAAATTTGAAGGAAGAGAGGTGTCGTAGACTGACCTTAGCATGGATGAAATCTGAATAGTTTCATCCTCTATGGCTCTGCCAATGTGATGTTTCTATCTGACATATATATATAAGAGATATACATTTGTATAACGCTCAAAATATCTGATTCAGATCAATTTGATAGTTTGATAATCTTTTGAAAACATCTCCGTGCTTATACCCAAAGACTAGTAAACGGATTTCTATAAAAAAAAATTATGTTAACTGTATTTGAAAAAGATCTTTGGTCGAAACGTAGAACTTGAACATTGTCTTTAAAATTTATGATGTACATTCAACTCAATGTTCTTTAAATGGTCGATGTTTGATTGGTCTGTCCGTGAGGTGCAATTTAAAAAATTGTCCTGCTGAGCAAAGGGATAGAGGTAAGGTTTGTACTTTTGTCTACCATGGAAAGTCGATACAAGTGCAGTTAAACGAAATAGTAAGCATTCAGCATATATTTATTGTTTACTATTTGTTGATGTTGGGACTCAGTAGTACAAAGTATATCACTTTTATATATATTAATGTACTATTGAAGCATAAAATGGACTGTTGAAGGGCTATTTAAATACATTTTCAATTTTCATGTTTTATGTGACAGGCTAAATTATAGGAAGCATGATTCAATGTAATTTCGATATACCAAGAAACTACTAACTATGTTATGATGCCAGATATTTTTAAAACACGTTTTAATTATCAATCATGCATAGTGGCGATAAATGAGTACACATTGCCAATCATAAAATAAAAATATTACTGAACTACGAGGAAATTTCAAAACGGACAATCCGTTTTAAATACGCCATATCAAAAGCTCAAACACATCAAACGAATGGAAAACAACTGTCGTATATGCATGTAAAGGACAGAACTCACATCGTCTAACCAAATTTCAAAATTGTAATTCATTTTAAAATGGTATTATTTAAGGTTAGTTGTACTCACTTTTCCGAAAATTCAAGAAGCATGAACACATTATTGGAGTGTCAAATCCAGAAAAAATGCGCATGATTTAGGAGTTTTATGGGTCGACTTACCTCAAGGGTGAATATCCACATAAGGATAGAGTAAGCATTATTCAATCATTTAACCCGTGTTGTAGAGTTGTCATATGGTACAGATTTTTCTAAAATGGCGAGAAATTATGATTTTTGGGGTTTTCCATCAAGTGACACAGGAATATAGTTATAATTAATTTCCGAATGAAGACTTCAACAATATTTTACTATAAGATGAAACCTTTATGCATCAGCCATTATTCAACATCGAACTTGTATTCATACGTTTTAGGATCTTTTTCTTATTTTCGTCATAATTGTATGGAAAAAAACATACTGATGTTCAGAAAGAACTGAAAACCAATGCCGGCATACAATTTTCCTTAAATGTATTTACACTCTTTAGTACAATAACTAAGAATGAAATAACCACATAATGCGATTTAAGTAATTTATTATGTTTTTTCTTTTTCATATGTCATTACGTTAAAGTTTAATAAGTTCAGCATTTCTGTGTTGACATGAATATCAATTATATGGTCATTTTATAGATTTCCTGTTTACAAAATTATGAATTATTCGAAATTCTTAGGATTTTCTTATCCCAGACATAGATTACCCTAGCCGTATTTGGCATAACGATTTGGAATGTTGTGTCCTCAAAGCACTTCAACCTTGTACTTGTTTGGCTTTATAACTATTTTGATGTGAGCGTCATTGATGAGTCTTATGTAGACGAAACGCGCATCTGGCGTATTAGATTATAAGTCTGGTACCTTTGATAACTAATACAAATTTGCAGGTAAAAGTGTCCGCATAGTTTGTGTTTATCGCATATATAACTACTGCGAAGTTGGTTTCATATAAAAGTTTAATTATATATTATATGTATTCTTCGATCCTTGTATATAATTAACCGACTGATCGATCGCAGACGGTTGTCACAGTTACTGTCAACTAGAATTCGTTAGATAAGTCATATATTAGCTTTCTGTATCGATCACCGGCCATTCACCGGTCAGTCAAGTTCACGTCAAATAGTAACGCCTAAGGTTCAGTGACGTCCATTTTCACTGAACTAGTAAACAATTTTATTTAGGGTCCAGCTGAGAATCACCTCCGGGTGCGGGATTTTCTTGCTGCGTTGAAGACCCATTGGTGGCCTTCGGCTGTTGTCTGCTCTTCGGTCGGGTTGTTATTTCTTTGACATATTCCCCACTTCCATTCTCAATTTTATACTGTATATATTGAATTAATTGGGCGATTTTCGAATGCAGGTGGTATTTTATATTACTTAACCGTTAATTGAAGTGTATAACATTTGTTTTATATTACAGCCGTAGTTAATTTTCATAAACAATAAAGGAACAACCAATGTTCTAAAGGTTTTATATACGGAATTTTCATAGAAAATACAAATTTAACTTTACGAACATTTTAGAAAAACTAATCATATCTCAGTTAAACTTTGTATTTTCTACTTATATTTTTCATGTTGCGTTCCATTTTCTTAACATGAAAGATTCATGCTTTGCATTACTGTTGGCAATAAATTAAACCAAAGTTGTACACTGAAGTTTATAACTCTTTTGAGATTAAGTGTCTTAAAGAAATGCACAACAAAATAACTGTGTTCTCGGGCCAGTTAACTAGTTTTATTAAAATTATTCGACTGTCCTTCATTTTCTATTCATTCCGTATATATACTCGCAATTCAAATCTTTGACTTTTGGTCTCTTTTACTTATCTATTTTATACAAAACATTAAAATGATATTAAGAAACGGGAAAATTCCAAAACCTCTCCACACTTCGAATTTCCACGTCCTTAAAAATAAAAATAAAAGAAAATACTAATTTGAAACTATTACAGGAGACTATCAAATCACATTCATTACAATTGTTTATTTCTGAATTAAAGTTGTTCAACTGATCTAACTGATTGTTTTGCAAGTATTGTTTAATGTTAAATACTTGTTCAAGGTCCTTTAGGCATAATTGACCATGCACACCGTATTTCATATCATCAACCACATTGATTTCATTCAGATTGGGTAAAAGGAAAAGGGCAGCTGTTATCTTATAGGTCGTTTCTGTGTGTGTTGCATTGTCCTTTGTTTTTGCTGCACATCAGTGTTAATGTTGTTTCGTTGTTGTCCTCTTATAGTTGATGTGTTTCCCTCGGTTTAAGTTTGTAAACCGAATTTGTTTTCTCTCAATTGATTTATGACGATTGAACAGCGGTATACTACTGTCGCCTTTATTTGTAAAAACGTTGTTGTGATTAGATCATCAATGACGTAGTTTTAAAAATAAGACGTCAAGGTCTCAAATAGTTCAAGCTCATAATGAATCAACCCTCTTATAGCAAGAAAGTCTCCTCACGTACCCGAAATATTGTCATAGCTTGTGGACATATGTTGCTGGTGGATAAAGTCGCACCGACTTACATGTACATGATGTAATACCCTCTTGATAGTTTCAGATAGGAAATTAAAGCTTTATATAAACTTTCTTCAAGTATATAAAGTTGATACATTTGTCCTTAGTACGTGACTGACTTCTATGTAATATTATTTGTATCTATTTTTGTCATTCATTTAACATTTCCGTCTATAAGTACTTTCTCTTGTGATTTTCTTTGTTTGAATTAAACAACTCTCAAAGTTCAAAAATTCCTGCAGCTGTTGTAAAATTGTGATAGTACATTGTATGAAAATAAGCATTATTCTGATTAATTATTTCCGCATAAGTTAAAATTTGCTGTAATTGGTTGCGTTGTTTGGTTCGGTGCGATGTAGAGCTTCACATATTGCGATGTTGCCCTCTATATGTCTTCTAGTTATTTGTGTCGTTTGGTTGCAGGTTTTTTTTCGGTATATCAGCCAATTAATCCTTTTTACTAACAAGTCTGTTATATTGTATAGAGATCCCTTGTGAATATCGGTTGTCGTTCGGTACATTAAAGGCAATTCTAAGATATATCAGCTTGTCAAAAAATAACCCATCTCCATAATAAAGAAATATATTTAAAATTTGTACAAGATTATGCCCCACATTAAGAATTTTTGTCCGTTTTCTACATCTTATATCTATAATGAGGTTAAGTCATGCATCTTTATATATTAATTCTCTGATCTTTCATGGTTAACAGTTTATTATTTACTGTCAGTATCCCATAACCAGTCATAAAGTGTTTATACTTAACAGAAAACAAAATTTTCAAAGAAATTGAAATACCCCGGCCTCGAGCAATAATTGATTTCTCAGGGACGACAAACTTGATATTATAGAGATTTACAATACATGTGAGACTCAGGTCCAAGTACAAGTACGAGTACAAATCGTAAAGTTACGATATAGGGGTGATCTCAAAATAATGTGCACGATAATTAAATTTATCGTGTGTAATCTTTAATGTGGTGATAGGACAAAACCATATATCAAATTTATTGACTTTTTACTGAAAGGTATATAGTGCGCTTGTTCATATAAGCACGCTAACAGATATATTCAGAATGTAAAAAATCACAACAAATATTTATTGCTCCAGTTATATGATAATTTTAATGATCACATTGAAAAACGTTTCAAGTTTACAAGTGGTCCTTTCATAACTGACGAAATATATAAAGGGAATTGGATAATATTAATGTTCAGTTTTGTTAATTATTGTTTTGTGTGTTTATCATGTTTATGGAGCTAGTTGAATCCACCGTGTAAAATTTTGGAGAATAGCACGGTGCCCTTTAAGTGCTGTATCAATATAAATATTTTCGTTCGCCGGATCTTCAATCTGATGCACACCAAATTTTATAATCACAACTTTCAAAATGGTGAGCTCGTGCGCAAGTTCGTATAAAGTCAGTCAAATTGTGTTTGAAAGTTATGCTCATGAGTTTGAAGGTCGTCCGCACCAGTTTTAAAATGTCGTACGCACAACTTTAAAAGTCGTGCTCACGAGTTTCAAAAACGTTTTAAAGTCATGTGCACGAGTTTTTAAGTAGTACGCACGTGTTTCATAGTCAAGCGCACGAGTTTTAATGTCGTGCGCATGATTGTTCAAACGGATGCGCACCAGATTAAATATCCGTCAAACGGCAATATCTATATTTACATGGCACTTAAGGAGCTCCGTGGTAATGCATACTCCTATTCGCATTAACTTTGGTGGGAATAAAGAACATAGTTCCAATGTCAACCGCATTTCACATATGTTATCTGTCTAAGAGCAACACCAAATAGCGGGCTAGAATTGTACACGTGAGAGCATTTGCAATGCAATTTTTTCTATAGAGTTTGCATGTCCAAGAGAAATATATTTTTTAAATAGTTGATCAACACTTATTTTCGAAGTATCCGAGACACTCCTGATATACACCTTTGATATGAGTTTTATATAAACGCGGCAAGAATTGTACATACAGGCAATGACAATGTCAATTGATATTTGGAACAAACATTTAGTTGTCTGAATGATTGTTTAACGGGTTTAAGAATAATCTTTATCTTAATCTAAATCAACTCCGAGTCTTTTAAACACATTTTAGAACCTACTTGTAATTAATGGTAATCTTTCATTTTACTGTGAACCAATTGCATTAAAAATTCTGTGTTACTTTGAAAGGGGAGGGAAGGTGGGGGGTGTTGTAGCTTCAAGATTTACAAGAGCATCACAAATATCTCAAATATCTGCTATACGTGGAACAAAATTTTCATCGTCAGTCAGGCTCAAATGGTCAAACAGGACGTGTAGAAAATTGTGAATGTATATACATCAGGGACAGAAATCAAGAAGCATGAACACATTATTGGAGTGTCAAATCCAGAAAAGTCGCATTATTTAGGAGTTTTATGGTTCGACTTACCTCAAGGGTGAACATCCACATAAGGATAGAGTAAGCAGTATGCTATCGGTCTACCCGTGTCGTAGAGTTGTCATATGGTACAGATTTTTGTAAAATCGCGAGAAAGTAGGATTTTGTTTTGTTTTCCATCAAGTGACACAGGAATATAGTTATAATTAATTTCCGAATGAAGACTTCAACAATATGTTACTATAAGATAAAACTGTTATGCATCAGCTATTATTCAACATCGAACTTTTATTCATACGTTTTAGGATCTTTTTTCTTATTTTTATCATAATTGTATGGAACAAAACATACCGATGTTCCGAAAGAACTGAAAACCAATGACGGCATATTATTTTCATTAAATGTATTTACATTCTTAAGTAAAATAACTAAGAATGATATAATCACATAATGCGATTTAAGTAATTTATTATGTTCATTTTCATAGGTCATTACGGTTAAGTTTAATACAAATTTTCACGTAAAATGTGTCCGAGTAGTCTGTGTTTATCGCATATAACTACTGCGAAATTTGTTTCATATAAAAGTTTAATTTAATATGTATGCTTCGATCCTTGTATATAATTAACCGACTGATCGATTGATGAAGGTTGTCACAGTTACTGTCAAATAGAATTCGTTAGATAAGTCATATATTAGCTTCATTGTATCGATCTCCGATCATTCACCGGTCACTCAAGTTCACGTCAAATACTAACGCCTAAGGTTCAGTGACGCCCAATTTCACTGAACTAGTACACAATTTATTTAGGGGCCAGCTGAGAATCACCTCCGGGTGCGGGATTTTCTTGCTGCGTTGAAGACCCATTGGTGGCCTTCGGCTGTTGTCTGCTCTTTGGTCGGGTTGTTGTCTCTTTGACATATTCCCAATTTCCATTCTCAATTTTATACTGTATATA
>JAASAO010003136.1:0-17479 GCA_017311375.1 Mytilus coruscus | reverse complement strand
ATTCAGCATATCAAAGAACCCTATGAATTCAATTTTTGTTAAAATCAAACTAAGTTTAATTTTGGACCCTTTGGACCTTAATGTAGACCAATTTGAAAATGGGACCAAAAATTAAGAATCTAAATACACGGTTAGATTCGGCATATCAAAGAACCCCAATAATTCAATTTTTGATGAAATCAAACAAAGTTTAATTTTGGACCCTTTTGACCTCAATGTGGAAAAAATTGATAACGGGCCCAAAAATCAAAAATCTAAATACATGGTTAGATTCAGCATATCAAAGAACCCCATATATTCAATTTTTGTTGAAATCAAACAAAGTTTAATTTTGGACCCCGATTTGGACCAACTTGAAAACTGGGCCCATAATCAAAAATCTAAATACATGTTTAGATTCAGCATATCAAAGAACCCTAAGAATTCAATTTTTGTTAAAATCAAACTAAGTTTAATTTTGGACCCTTTGGACCTTAATGTAGACCAATTTGAAAACGGGACCAAAAATTAAGAATCTAAATACACGTTAGATTCGCATATCAAAGAACCCCAATAATTCAATTTTGATGAAATCAAACAAAGTTTAATTTTGGACCCTTTGGACCTCAATGTGGACCAATTTAAAACGGGCCCAAAATCCAAAAACTTAATACACGATTAGATTCAGCATATTAAAGAACCCCAAGAGTTCAAGAATAAAACCCCATTGAAATTGGTCAAGAAATAAGCAATTTATACAAAGTATCTTCTTTTGCACAATACTGTGCAATTGAATATTTCTTGCAATTGCGCAATACTGTGCAATTGAATATTTCTTGCTATTAGCAATACTGTACAATTGACAATTTCTTGCTATTGCGCAATATTGTGCTATTGGATATTTCTTGCTATTGCGCAATACTGTGCAATTGAAGATTTCTTGCTATTACAATACTGTGCAATTGAAAATTTCTTGCTATTGCACAATACTTATTATATAATAATTTACACATCCTGTTAGGTGTGTATCTCCTGCCATATCATTATTATTTGCTTTTAAATATAAATCAGAAATAACCAACTTAAAATGGAAAATTTTAAAGAAAAAAAAGGAAAAAAAGAAACCCCCTCCCAAAATTTTTTGAACCCCCTTATGATTCATCACCCCCAAACTCAATCCCAGCCTTCCCTTTGAGGTATGGTACCTTGCAGTACAATTTCAGAGAGATCCATACACTTGAACACAAGTTATTGTCTGGTAACTAGAAAAATGCTTATTTTTGACCCCTTTTTGGCCCCTAATTCCTAAACGTTTCAGGCAATTACCCCAATACTCAATTCCAGCTTTCCCTTTGTGATATGGAACCTTGTAGTACAATTTCAGAAAGATCCATACACTTACACACAAGTTACATTGTATTGTCATGAAACTAGAAAAATGCTTGTTTTTTGCCCCTTTTGGCCCCTAATTCCTAAACGTTTCAGGCAATTACCCCAAACTCAATTCCAGCTTTCCTTTGTGATATGGAACCTTGTAGTACAATTTCAGAAAGATCCATACACTTACACACAAGTTATTGTCATGAAACTAGAAAATGCTTGTTTTTGCCCCTTTTGGCCCCTAATTCCTAAAATTTTGAGGCAATTACCCCAAAATCAATCCCAGCATTCCCTTTGTGATATGGAACCTTGTGGTACAAAGTCAGAGAGATCCATACACTAACACACAAGTTATGTCTGGAAGTTACAAAATGCTTATTTTGGCCCCTTTGACCCCTAATTCCTTAACTGTTGGTACCATAACCCCAAAATCAATCCCAACCTTCCTTTGTAATATTGAACCTTATGGTAAAATTTCATAGAGGTCCATTCACTTAAACTAAAGTTAGAGTGCGAAACCAATGCGTCTTCGGACGACGACAACGATTAACGACGCTAACGTTATACCAATATACAACCACAAAAATTTTTTGAGGTCGATAAAATGACTTGATATTTAGAGAAAAAAGAAAAATTTAGCAATTTTTCCATTTGTAAAGGGCATAACTCTAGAACGGTAAAAGTGACGGCACCAAAATTCAAACTTGATCTGTATATTGTGGTAATAAGCATTGTGTATAAGTTTCATAACATTTGGTTGAGGCAAACTTAAGTTAGAGAATGGAAACGAAAAATTTACCAATTTTTCCATTTGTAAAGGAGCATACACTACAAAAGTCAAAAAGTCTGAAAAGACCAATTTTTGTCTGAATTTGCATGAATTTTTACTCAACATTCTTTTTTTGTCTGAATTATTTTTAAAAATTCTTAACATAGTATGAATTTGTCTAATAAGTTTCTTGATTTTTCTTGACAAGTGTCTTAACAGTATTAACATTGTCTTTAAATTTCTTGACCCCTTTCTGTATCATCTGATAAGAGTCTTGATTAGTCTCGACCAATTCTTAATTGTCTTAAATTTGTCTCGATCAGTCTTGACATATTCTTGACATTCTTAATAATGTCTGAATAAGTCTTGACAAATTCTTGACATTCTTAATAATGTCTGAATATGTCTTGACACATTCTTGACAGTCTTAAAGCTGTCTGAATATATCTTGACACATTCTTGACTGTCTTAAAAATGTCTTGACACTATCTCAACAGTATAAATTTTGCCTGAATTGTGTATATACACATTCTGCACTGTTTAAACACTTTCTTTTGCTGTTATATACTCATTTTTATCATCTCTAAACTAAACTTAGAAGAATCAAGTATTTGTATAGTAAGATACCCTTTGGGTGCCCCTGAGTGGGAGTATCCCGAATGACCCCCCATGTAGTTTAACTTTGATTTATTTTTTTATTAGACGTTTAATTAAAAAAAATTTCACTTGGAGTATATGTGGAAGTTACTGACAAACAGCAGTTGAGATTTTTGCCGGTCGAAAAACTGCCAGTCAAATTTGCTTTACTAAAAATAAAATGGGTGACCTGAGGCAGAATTAAAATGTGACTGTGTGTCTCACCACCATTCCTCTTGTGCATGTGTGTGGCTAAAAAGGGGGACCTTGATTTTTGTCGTTAGGGACAAAAATTTGTTCCCATCTTGATTCAAAAACTTATTAATTTTTTTAAAACCAGACACTTTTTTATTCAAAATTGAGTGTTGTATTTCATAATTTTATATCAAAACTAAATATTTGTTATACTTCCTCCTGACTTTTTCCTCAAAAATCGTATAGAACAAAAAAATGTTTAGATCTTAATTATGCATGTCTGTGTGAGATCCATTTCATAAGACCAATGATTTCTATATAAATCATAGATGAGACCCTTTATAAATACAGTTTTCTATTATTCCCAGAGTAGATAATAATTTTCTTTTAATCTTTGGGAAATTATCCAAATTGTTTTTATGTCAAATTATTTCACTTCATAATTTTGATGAAGAAAATCCATTTTAGACTTAGTTCTAAAATTTTTAATTAAAATGAAGATTTTTATTTTGATCTAACAACAAACTTTTTAAATTGTAGTGGCATGGTCATTCAACTGATATGTTGCATGACTGATTACAGGTAAAGCAGTAATTATCCATATGACAGTTGCTTGGACCCCAGGGGTGTGTATAACTTATTTGGAATACCTTTATTTTCTGGGAACATCCTGTCCACATGTAATACATAATATATATTGCAACAGATTGCATTACTCACATTTTCTTCTGATAAATCAAGGATTAGGATACAATAAAACTTTGCTATTTATAAAACCAAATTTGGTACAATAATTGTTTATTTACCATATTAACATTGAATATTATACATGTAGAATGAAATACAAAATGTATGTATACAGTATGATTAATTTTAATCATTTAGCAATTATTTTATAAGATTTAGGAATCAGCATTTGTAATTATTTACAAATCACATTTAAATTGGTTTATATCAACATACCCACATTTGTATTGTTAATACTTTAAATTTCATAGCCATATTGTATTTAAAAATATTTTTATACCCAAATTTTAATTATTTTATATTTACATGCCCAACTTTGGTTTTGTTGTAACTTGAAACAACAGTATATTATATGAAGAGAAAAAGATAAAGTTATATCATGTATATTGATCATGATTTGTAAAACTCAGAATTGTCAAGTAAATTTAAGACACAATTCCAAATGTTCAAAATATGTCAAGCCATACTGAGGAAAAATAAGCATGTCGAGAATTTGTCGAAAAATTTCAAGACAGTATTCAAATGTCAAGAATTTGTCAAGAAATTTTAAGACCATATTCAGAATGTCAAGAATTTGTTGAGTAAATTTCATACAAATTTAATATAAATCAGAATTTGTCAAGAAAAATTAAGACAAAAGTCATACTTTTGGAGAATGTCGAGTAATTGTTCATGCAAATTAAGACAAAAATTGGTCTTTTCAGACTTTTGGACTTTTGTAGTGATAACTCAGAACGGTAAAATTGACACCACCAAAATTCAAACTTGATCTGTATTTAGTGGTAATAAGCATTGTGTATAAGTTTCATAATATTTGGTTGAGGCAAACTAAAGTTAGAGAACGGAAACCAACTTTGGGATATACAAAGGGACGGAGGGACGGACGGATGGACGTACAGACGGACAAGGGTAAAACTTGATGCCCCCTCCGCTACGGCGGGGACATAAAAAGACAAAACAACACACCACATACTTTAAAACAAATATTAAAAGATCAAGCAACATGAACCTCACCAAAACCTATGGGAGTCTTAAAAAGGTTATTAATTCCTTACTCCTTCACTAGGAAAACCAAACATCGATTCGCCCGCTTACTACCGATAATGCCGAGCAAAACGCTAATATTATTGACTAGAGCTATTATTATTGACTAGATCGATTTTCTAGACATTCTGCACCTGTATTGGATTTCGTATTTTAAATTAGCTGTCCGCGCCATTTTTCACTTTCCGTTCGCAGATTTGACTTTTCCTTTAATCCTCTGATACCATCAGATAACGACGACCCTTTAACAGTACGATTAATTTTAAAGAAGACCTCGAGCTCTCGAGTTATTTACGTTGTTCTAAAGTTATATAACGTAATAAATAATATACACATCTAAATAATGCAATTAAAATTTTCAAATAGGAAATACAATAATTATTGCATCTGTCGCTATTAGATGGTAAATACCTTTTGAATTTCCTTTAATCAATCTATGAAATTGACATTCCCCATCAATTGAACTCGTTTGGGTTCATCTGCACACATGAACGATTTATCACTTATTGCCACTTGTCAATCAACTGTAACTTTATTACCATCAAAGGATACCTTTATCAGTAGGCGAGACGTAATATTGATCTAAATGTCAATCAATAACGGAGTAATACATTGATTGACATATTAAGGATTGACAATACGGTAAAGCAGATTTAAAGGGTACTTATTAAATTGAAATGTTCATGATTGCAGGTGCGTCCTTTTGGTATGTACACACGACAGACTCGTGATATCTAATTTATGTTTTAGATTGCTAGAATAAAGGAGGGAAAGGGGGAGCTTATGGTTCACATACATGTACCAGTCTATTTGTTATATTCCAGTGTTTTTGTCAGACATTTAATTAACATTGTTATTACAACCAGTTCATATTTTCCAAAGAGAATAACCAATCTCCCACATATATTAGTGATATACTATCATGCAATAACAGTCTAAATTTCGATGATCCTATTTATCTAAGGGGACCATTAATTTGATATTCAGGGTGAAGGGTAGGATTTTTCAGGATTACATTTATGTTTTAAACTGTTGTTACACATGATGATAATTAATTTTAGTATACAGCTAAATTAGTTCGATTTATTACAGAATTGGTGTAAGAAATTTTTTTTAATTAAGATTTAAAATCATGTATATCATTTCAAATGTGGAAATCGTTAACGCTGCAAAATAAATGTGTTGCGGACATCGGCAGTGGCGGATCCAGAATTTTTCATAAGGGGTGGAGCGCTGACTGACATAAAAGGGGGCTCCAGTCATGCTTCAGTAATTCCAAACTTTCCCACCCACTGGTTCCGCCTATGATCAGTTTACAACGAGCCTTTGAATGGCGGGAAGAGATTACAATTAAGTGAACTAGTTCAAGGGTTAAAATGAGATTAGCGTGTATTGATCGGCATGTATTATTAAACTCTAAGCCTGTGGGGAAAGATTGAGAATAAATATTTAGGACCAGGAAAAATAATCATTAAAATGAAACGTATTTTTGAAAGCTACGGAATGTTTGTCTGCCAATCATTCAACATTACGATTTTTTAATAAACTTTTAAAAATGTAACGACTTGACCTGTGGCGTGAAATGAGTATGTGCACTGAGGAAATATGCGAGTGATACCGATCAATGGAGATGTATTAATACCTGATATGAATTCTGATTTCTTTTCCGACTCTTTAACGACCCACTAATCCTCGACTGAACGACCCCATTTATCTTTGGTTGTTTGTCTTTATAACGAAGTTTAAAAGTGCATTGAAATATGAATTCGTGGTAAATAAAGTGTTTTTGTTTTGTTTGTATGTGTCGAAAGCCAAATGCAGAGATTTTATTACACGGAATTTATACTTTAAATATAATTATATTGTTGTTTGCTTAAAATATCCAGTGGCAAATATTTCTTTCATAGTCGGGCGTAGTTTGATATTTGCCCAAGTGCATCTACTATTGTCATTGGTTATCACATGGGAAAAGAAAATCCATAACCATTGTTCTCTTCTATAACTTATTTTAAGTTCAATTTTTTTTCTAGCCCAAAATCACATACAGTCTTGTTTGCCATTGTAATGTTTTCTTTGTGACCGAGAGCTTTACCCTAGTATAGAGATTATAACTTATATCTTGCCCTCATATAATTAATCGCTAATATCTTCAAAATTTGTTTTTGATTAAATGATATTTGTTTTATATGCTCAGTGGCAAATGTGCCATGCATACATGTCAATTATGTCGGCTATCGTATATATTATTGAACCTGTACAAAATAACTTAAACTTCTTTTATTAAATGCAGTGAAAATATTTCCGCTTTCAAATTAGATTGAATTAACAGAATGATTAGAATGTTACAACAAAAGTAATATCTGCCAATACCCTGGTATGATGAAAGGTTTAAATGTAACGCATGATCGATTGTCCTTATTGACGGGCAATGCACACCTATTTTGTGTACAATTCTACGGTTGTGTTCACAAGTTCTTTCACGGCAAGGATGAAAATTGGAAAAATGCAGGACAGGAGTTATGAGTAAAAATATTTGCTGGACAGACAACTTTGCAAAAATTTTTTTTAAAATACATTCCCCTAAAGAATCAAATGGTAGCTTCTTATGAAGGGGTCTCATTGGGGTTCTGATCCCGGATCCCGCTACTGTTTTGTCACATTCCCGTATCCCGCTTACACTATGTACTTAAGCAATTTCATTTCTTTGTAAATTCTCGTGTCCCGCTGGACGCCACGGCACAATAATTTGACTTTCAATCGTCACGCTTACAAAAATCGGCAATCCGCCACGCGTAGACCCCAATGAGACCCACTATGAACGCTGGTTTCTCCTAAAGATGCTACAATAACGATACACGTAAACAGCGTAAGGGTCGACATCAAAAGTTCAATGTAGGATAAAAAATTTAATTCATATAGTTTTTCACTAACCCCTACCCCTCAACTTAATTTGGGAAAAATTGATTGACCAATAAGGATATTTAAATTAAGTTTTTATCCTTCATTGATTTTTATGTCGTCCCTAATAATAGACGGAAAACATTAAAAATGTTGGATTGATTGATTGATTGTTGGTTGCGTCCCTAGTGGAAAATATTTCATGCATGTCAAGACGAGAGCAAACAGTAGTTAGGTCCAGTAATAGAGGCCGTCCGAAATGAAGATGCCTTGCAACAGACTAGGCCACCTACGGACAACCCAAAAGGTTGTTGCGAGGGTTCAAACGATATTAGCGCTTATCTCAACACAATGCATAGGATTTAATGTCCCCATTTCGACTGGACGTTGTTGAGTACTTGTACATCCCCCACAGCCAAAAAGACGTTGGCAAAGGTGTAACGGCTTTAAACATAGGAGGGAGGCCAATGTGATTTTTTTTGGAAATTTTAAGTCCGGACAGTTACTAACTATAAAAAGATGGAAATCAATATTTTGTTCTATACATATATTTATTTTTTTGTCAATCAAAGACGTCCATCACAGGCAGAATAATGAAGTAAAATTTGGTACAAATGATTACAATGATAATGATTTGAATACAATTAAATCTATGAAGAATTGAAAATGAAGAAAAAATTAAAAGAAATGGACACAATAAAACAAATTTATAAATATTATAGGTTTTCACACTGACATACAGTGATCCTAAAAATATAGAAACAAGATTTTAATAATGCAAGACGTTACAACAATTACTTTTTACCAAGTCCTTCTTACTATACAAATCCTTGTTTTTACATATACAAGAAGAATGTGTCCATAGTACATGGATGCCCCATCTGCACTATCATTTTCTATGTTCAGTGCCAGTGGATCGTGAAGTTGGGGTAAAACCTTTAACTTGGCATTGAAATTAAAAGATCATATCACAGGAACATGTGTACTCAGTTTCAAGTTGATTGACTTCAATTTCATCAAAACAACCTCGACCAAAATTTTAACCTGAAGGGACAGACGGACGAAAAACGAACGAATGAATGGACGAACGGAACCACAGACCAGAAACACAATGCCCATAAATTGGGCATAAAAGTGAAAATGATTGCAGCGCTAAATAAAAGTCATACATTATCCATGGTTGAAATAAATATTTTATCAGCAAAGGCCCAACCCCATTTTTTATCCTGAAATTCGCTTTTAAATTTTATTAAGTTGTTTTTGTCATATACATCTGGGAACAGTAATTTTTGTCAATATATATGTTCCTGTATTAATAGGTAAATAAGTTAATTCATAATTATATCATACCTAAAAAAAATATGTAAATTATATAGTTTCAAAATTTTAAAGGATACAACTTTAGATAATATTTATTAGCACAAATAAATTTCACAAGTCTCTTGTGGTACACATCAAAATTTAGTGGTTAATTTCATGGTTCATAGTAACACCTCAAAATCAGTCTTCCTTGACATTTCCGGTATTTGAATATAGTGCTAGTTTTCCTTGACATTTCGAATTTCAGACAGCTACATGTATATTACCTGTAATTGGTAAGGTGTCGTAACAAGTCTTCTTTGTACGCAGGTTTGTGTTGTGTATAATACCACATTGGTAGTATCTCAAGATTTTGCGACTTTAATTTTTCAATAAATTTAACTTCAGATCAACGTTTAAATGATAAAGTTATTGTTTGTATAGCATACTACTGCAGTGTATAATTTATGCACGTGGAAAAGTTTGTCCGCAAGTGAGACTGACTAATCAGTATGTAGATAAGGTAATCTATGAATAGAACCATGGAAGTAATATATTAAGTCAATATAATACTTCCATGATAGACTAACGGATAATCTGATCCTATGCTGTTTCTTACTTAATACCCTTTAATGTAAAAGGTCATATGGCAATACTTTGTTTTTTTTTTTTCTCAAATGATTTGATACCGGGAGATTGGTGGTCTCACTTTAATTTAACCCATGTCAGCTATCTAGTTTTATCTACAAAAATGAGAGCCAGTTTGATATTTTTTTTAAGTTAATTCTTCACGAAGAAACGACCAATTTTTCTGTATCCAGTAGCATCGCATCTTCTTAAAATATTCTCCCGCACAATGTCTGGACAAACTCACATGCAACATTGCCTAACCGCAAAACCGTTAACCCGCCATCGTAGATCTTTCCCAAGTCTTCAGTCTATGCAATGCTGAGAACGACTGCTCACAACATACAGATGTTACCAAAAAAAAAAAAAAACAACAGCTCAAAGATTTTGTGAATTTTCGGATACAAGTCAAAATCGAGACTCAGAGACTCAGTGTGAAGAGAACATGCTTATTGCAAGAGACTCGCCGTGAAAACAATTTGATATGAAGGCAAGCTTTTGTTTCAATTTTTGTTTGGTTTTGAAATTTCCAACATGAGGCATTTGACTCATTTGCCTCCATGTAGTTACGGTCCTGATTTTGTTTTATAGAAGAAACACAATCCTTATATCTTTGATGGGTTTCTTCCTTTGATATTCAATCCTGTTAGGGTATAATATTGTCACGGGTTTGGGTAGCGTGTACGTGACACGCTTATCTCTACTTATAAAATGAGGTTTGTTAATGGGATTGGGAAAATATACATTAATCAAAACGAGGAATAATGTAATACATGTATATAATAGATGATTTATTGAACTTCTAATGTTACTTTTATATGACAGGAATTTTAATCGGTTTCAATAAAGTTAATTTGTTCTTTAGTTGTCTTTTCTTCACTTTAACCATGAATCAAAATCTTTTCAAATGGGTAACTCTGCCTTGTATCGTCAAGTTTCAACCAAATATGCAAGTCTTGAAATAAATCAGAATACCAGGATTGACCCTAGAATGTACATAGGCGGATCCCTCCCCTTTCGTGGGAAAAATTTGGTTGATTATATAGGGAATCACTAAAGCATGAATGGAGCGGGCCCCTTAGGTCAGTCAGCCCCCTTTATGAAAGGTTGTGGATCCGCCACTGATGCATACGTAAATGTTCACTTTTCCGAATTATGTCCGACTAGAACTTATTTAAAATGTTTTGTCGACGTCCTTTCCTCGTTGCCTGTCAAATCCCAGAACCCCGAACATGTCTTGTTTTATACCTCAGCTATGTAGTTGTACCAATTGCAAAGTTTAGCTATCCCCATAGTGTCCCCATAGCTACAGCTAAGAGTGGCGCGAATTCACCATCTCTTAGATCGGCACGCCTAAAACCGCTCAGGACCTCCTGAGTGCACTCAGCACATAAAAAGTGCACTCAGGACATGTAATAGATGTTTTAGTGTGCGTTAAGGGTATGCATTCGATAGATAATTTAATTTTAATCTGATAATTTTGTTTTCATAAAATCAATACAATATTTGAGAATTTACTTAAGTTTTATCGGCACGCCCGTATTTTGGGATATGCATGACCGATGGTCACATTCAATACCAATTATCATGTTGATTAGGTCGTTTGATCTTTAATAATTAGGAGTGTCACTGTGATTAGTGATGGTAATAAACACATACAAGTAAACTTGGCAAACAAAAATATTTTCTTTTGAAAGATGATAAACATACTGAATTGCAAAATGTTAAATAAACCTTTCGCTTTGTTTGTAATTATTGAAGCCAATTGAGAAATCTTCACAAAGTCGGAAATTTTCCATTCAATTAATTTCATTTGAAAACGTTAAAAATATCGATAAAGTTTATTGCCAAATGTGGCATCCTTGGGGATCAAAACCCGCTTTAACAGCGCTTTGTCTACTTTTGTCTATTGTCGAATATTCTAAAACATAATGAAACTTGACGCCAATACCACCGAATTACACAAGTACAAATAAAATTTTCACTCTGATTATTTTGCCATCTACCAATTTCAATAGAAATTTTGTGTTCAAAGATCTAAATCTTAGACTGTTTATGCAAAAAAAAAAAAAAAAACTCATTCTTGTCCAGTAATACATTTCTTGAACTTGCTGTACTTATCAAAATACGATTTTCATATGATCAAATCTCATATAGTAAGAGCCCCAAGGGTGACTGTAGAAGTATGGTCACCATTGGTCTTCCTCCGACCGCAGTAAAATGCTTGCTAAAGTGGGCGTCCGCTTGGCTGTGCGGGATGTACAAATTTGCAGCCACGTCCGGTCAGAATGGGACGTTAAACCGATGCCTCGTGTAAAGAGAGTGCCACGCCTTGCACGCTAAGAACCCTTGCAACAACTCTTTGGGGGTCCGAGGTGACCTGTTGCAAGGCTAAATTTCTGTCCCTCTCCAGTATACCCTCATTTCCGTGGCAGTCTAAATTTCTCCAACCTTAATCCCGGACGCCCTATAACAGAACCTACCCTTTTGTATTTATTGTTAATTTGTTCTCGCCCTGAATATGCATGAAATATTTGCCACTGGACGTTTAGCAACCAACAATCAATCAATCATATAGTAAGATTTTATTTCTTATTGAAATTGTACTTGTCCAGTATTGCAAGCCTTGGATGAATTTAAATAAATTCTGAAATATTAATTTATCTCCGCTTTCCTCTCAGTTTCTGTCATTTATCATATTTAGGTATTTTTCTAATACTCAAAATTGAGTTTTTGTATCACACCGAGCAGTGTGATACGAGAAATATGTCTTCATGCAAGAAATATATAACAGGTCACGGTCATAAGAGAAACTGTATTAAAATGCATTGAAAGGGAGTTTTTATTTTCTCCATAATCGTAAAATGCACTACGATAAAGTAAATTTAATACATGTAACATGAAACAATTCAAACAAGTTAAATGTTTAATTCAATTTTATTCAAAACACTATACTAATAACATGATATTCATAAGCAATTAGGATAATCCAATCAATTTTGTTGATTGGATAATCAAGGCTGAGTAGTTGTGTAATCAATGACACTTGCCATTATCTTATAAAAATAATAAATATCTCTCAAGTTTGTTTTCAAAATCTACCAAAGTTTACCACTAAAATAAACAGAATGCAACGAATACTTATATCCGTCATGTGTGCACAGTCCTGGGTGCACGTTTAAGTCCTGAGTGCACTCAGGAGGTCCTGGGCAGTGTTTAGACGCACCTCTTAGATAACAATTAGAATCTCGATTTTCATCCCTAGACACAATTACTTTTTAAACTATCAAAATGATTTAACTTCCGTTAAATAAATCACAAATAAACTTTATTTCATTGAAAACTCACAAAATACAATATCAGGATAAATTTTCCCATTCCGAGCCTCTGAAAATTTTCTTCAATTTTAACACATGCGCAAAGTCAACTTTCGAATACACATCCTCAATGGAATTTAGTACATCAGGAGTTTGTAAACATTGACCGATAAGACAACAATTTGAAATAAAATGAAATATTATCATGCTGAAAAGGTTAGACCAGAACAAGTCCAACCGACGATAACCTCTGAAACAACTGTCATGTGCTTAAACGAAAGAAATACACTCAAACCATCACGTATGCACAATATGCATGTTGACTCGTCCACAATGACATGTGCGATAATTTACCAAGCTCATAGATCAAACATTACTATGTAACTGACCAATACCATTTACTGCAACATATGATACGTTGATATAAGTAATGTGCAAATTATCTCACACAAACTCTTGAAATATAAAAAAGGGGTAATTGTAGATCATTACAATATTTATAACGGCATTATTCAATAAACTAAACTTGTAATACGTTTTTCTTTGTCTCGAAAATTTGAAGTAATAGGAGATTGACAAGGCGTGTTTATTTCTGCTAATATTAATTGATATTATGTTTAAATTTATTATAATACTGCAATATAAGAGGAGGTAAGATTAACTGATTATTGCTTTCTGAACGTGCAGTGGCAAATATTGCATGCTGATTTGTGACCGGAGAAGAATTTTCAGTAAAAAAAATAAGAAAATACATGCTGCTTGAAATAGATTTTAAAAGTTCAATGAAAATAAACCAAACCTTGACCAGAGAAAGACGACCAAAATATGTAACTAGGCTCCGTGTTGAAGACCGTATTTTGACCTATAATGGTTTACATTTATAAATTTTGACTAGGATGGAGAGTTGTCTCATTGGCACTCATACCACATCTTCTTATATCTATATAAAATTCATAATGAAAAATACTGATGACAATCGATTAGTAGATCATTTTACCGCCAAAGTCGAGTATTTGACTGTTGTCGCAAAGGCGAGACATAGCGATCCTATACATTCATTCGTCGGAGTCCACAAATATTCACTCTGTCAGTGTGGTTTAAGTTTTGAAATTTTAATAACTTTCTTAAACTATTCTGGATTTCTAAAACTTGGACAGAAGCTTGTTTATAATCATAAGATAGTAAGTAGCTAGAAATAATTTTTAAAAGAATCCTGTTTATCCGTATTTAACTCATAAATGGACTTAGTTTTTCTGCAACGTAACATTACATTCATGCTGTGGTTAAAGTATTTAAAATTTTAATAACTTTCTTAAAATATAGATTTGTATCAAACTTGGACAGAAGTAGCTTGTTTATGGTCAAAAGCTAGTATAGACAAGTATCAAACAACTCTTTCAAATCCTGCAATCAAAATACCGGTACCCATCCTCATGCTATGCATAAAGTTTAGGTACATGCATGCTTTGTTTATCAAATGCTAAGTAAAACTGAAAATTTGACGACTGTTTAAATATTAGAAATTAAGAAATTAGAGAAACGTTATGTTTTGTAACTCGCAACTCGACTTCCGGAAGGGCGCTACCACTTGATATGTTTTCTTTTTAGGGGCTATAATAAAATAAATGTCCTGCATTTTTTTTTTAGTTGTAACCTCTGTTCTGCCTTTTTGCCAATTAGCTCCTGCCTTTTTTTTCAAATTGCATCCTAGTCCCCGATAGCTCACTAACTTGCAACTCTGCCTTCGCAACTCGCACACTCGACTTTTGTAACTTTTAGACATTGATACGTTAAAATAATAAGTGGACATAATTTTACGATCTACACATATTCACTGAGGATCTGTACCAACGCCTACTACACGACATGCACCGTATTTCCATTAACCTCTAATGAATATTGTTGACCATGGACGATATATCTAACATACGCATTGAGTTGACTAATAAAATAGAAATAGTTAAAGAAGACGATTTCATGTATTTGGAAAAGGATTATAATTTAGACTCGTAAATTAATTGCAAATGGACCTTCAAGAGCCTCGATTATTACACAGCGAATTTAACACTGACTGGATTTTCCCACGGTCATTCAGTAAGGTCACCTATGTTTACTGTTACATGATTTTTGCCACCGAATGAAATTCTCGCACAGAGGATAAAATTGATGTCAGCTAATTTTAGCGTTCAATATAAAGTGAGCAAAAGTCAAGTTCAAGGTCAAGCTACATCTGTTGATCACTTAGATGTAAATTACGTCTATGACAGTTTCATTAAATGTCTTTTAAAAATCAATTTGTATTTCGTTAAATAAATTTTATGTGATGTAACATCCCGAGTTACTCTCTTTGCATACAAGATAAATTTAATCACAGAATGTTTAGTTATACAATTGACCACTGATCGCTGCTGTATTTTTATGTGCTAGTGCAATCTAAAATATTAATACACATTGGGGAACAAATAAAAAATCTAAAATTAACTTCGTATATCGTGGAATTGTCGCCCACATTAAAAGAGAATAAAGCTGAGGCAAATTAATTTCTTTTAAGACCGCTGTCCAAAATAAAACACAAGTTTACATGCATTGTGCGAAATTAATACTATGCAACGACAAGTCAATGCAGCACCATTAAAGCACGACTGCTGCCATACCTATGACCATGGTGTTATACATATGTTATATCTTTCACCTAGTCACAAGAAAGAGCAAATTTTAATTTAAAATTAATTAGGTCAGAAAAGATCGCACGGAGTTAACACACATTTATTCATTCAATAAATATACAGAATATCACATGACATTGACAAATATGTCACGCGTGTTCGTGTACCAAGGTTGATTTAGCTATGGAAGTATTTTCACGAAATGGTTTAAATATTATAGAGTAATGCCAACCAATCGTAGTAAAAATTGCCGCTGACTTAAACAAAATGCATGGTATAATTTGCATTTGCAAAAGTTTGAGTCATAATTTTCTTTAAAATCGCCACATTTTTTCAGTGTCCGATATACGCAGGTATGACCCTTAAAGGCCTTTTCAGAATAAAATATCATTTTCCGTGAGAAAAAAAACGAGGTTAATATCAAGAATAATTTTTTGTAATAAATATTTATCGCATTGAAGAAATCAAAGACCGCATTCTGTTTACAACATACAACCGGATTATAAATAGACAGGAAATACAATTGTTAAATTACGCAAGAACTTTCAAATACCCTGATAGTCGCGTGTCATCATAGATAGAAAGTATTAGGGCAATTAACTGGTATGACACTGATGAGAGAGATATGCAATAAACAAAAGGTAGCGGATTTACGCGAAAGTCGGAGGGAATACTCCCAAAATTCTCCAAGAATTAACTCGAAAATTTGAAGCACTTTAACAAGAAAATATAGGTTGTTAATTAATTCATGTCATAACTATAAAAAGTATGAATCATAGAATAAAATCGCGTGCCTGTTAAGAGTGCACATACCTACAAGTGTAGGCCCTACCTATATAGTAATGGAAAACATGATATAGTTATAATAAATAATGATAATAAGTACTTGTATTGAATTTCATAAATTTAAAATATATGGTTGAAGTTATGATTTCAGAAATACGAATCTTTGATTATTATTAAATCAATCAACTATTTAGACATAATATGCTTATATGAAATATTACTTTGTCATTGAAATTGACAAATAGCCACTCCTACTAATATGCGGTTTCCTGTGATGTGAATTATACTCATGTAGGTCGGCTTGTGAATACAACTAAGCTCTGAATGAGGTTGAAATGAGGTGATTTCGAATATTAAGAAAAATATTTATGTGACTCTCGATAATTTTCCGCGATAAATTTTCACTGAAATTGCATTGATGGTACTTGTATTTAGTTGAACATACCACACATATATTAAATATATATATAACTGTAATAACTTTAAAACAACGCTTTACGATATCGATCATGAGCGCTACTTTAATTAAATCGGACTGTTAAAGGGCTGTCGTTATCTGATGGTATCAGAGGATTAAAGGAAAAGTCAAATCTGCCGAACGGAAAGTGAAAAATGGCGCCGGACAGCTAATTTAAAATACGAAATCCAATACAGGTGCAGAATGTCTAGAAAATCGATCTAGTCAATAATAATAGCTCTAGTCAATAATATTAGCGTTTTGCTCGGCATTATCGGTAGTAAGCGGGCTAATTCGATGTTTGGTTTTCCTAGTGCTTGTGTTGCTCATGGCAACTAAAATTCTGTAATAAGTCTCCTTTTTACAACACATGAAGAAAGTTTAGTTTATGAGATTAGTTTTGTGCTTTGAGATGAATGGATGAATTACAGATATAGATAACAACATGTAATATGTGATATGAATATTTAAGTTTATGAGTATAAAAGTGCTAAAATAGATGTACATATCATTGTAATATACAAAAGAGTGTACAAAAGAGTGTAAAATTAATTTTTTTATAAATTTACATCCAAGAATTCAAATTATTTCATAAATTTAATACCCAGAATTTAAATTTTCCCCCATTTCTAACAAATGAATAAAATACAATTAATAATAAAAGCTTTTGAGATTTGAA